>MU888682.1:0-17420 GCA_036418205.1 Ostertagia ostertagi
CTTATGGACATAACCCCGCGCAGACGGGCATTGAACCTGCACTTCTCGCTATGGTGAAGCAGTGCCCAATAGTGTGGTCGGCAGCACAAGGGCCAGGAGAGGTGCGGTCTCGCTTGGGGAGAAGAGTTTTGTCCATATTAATCTTCTCGAGACACCAACCGCGTCAAAAAGAATTCCCAGGCCATAAACCGTGGAGGATCGTAACGCGAAGTATGTTTCCTGAGCACTTTACAGGAAGAAAAGTAGACGATACTGTCCTAGTGGCCACAGCTGTGTGCCGTTGATCTGCCCATCGGTGAAACAAGCAATCCACCGTTTGGCTGATTGATGCCTATCCCTGGAAGAAGGAGAAAGCTAAATGAAACACCAGCTGATCCTCGAAGTTGTTCTCATAAGAACCACAGACCTTTAGTCGGCTCCACTGCATAGTCTGATTAAGAGTCGAAGATCGGGTGCACTTAGGTGGAAGGGACTACCCTCATGGATAGCACTTTATGCTTCTATAGTTCGCACTGTTTGCAGCTTTAGAACGCGAGAATGACGATAGGAGATTTCGTCGAAAAAGCTTCCGGATTAATTTGTCTCGACGGGAAGCCTTTTTCGAGTCTTCAATATGCACGAAGTGTTCCAGAAAAATTAGAAGCTTTTTTTTGTAGAAATGTTGCCTCGAGTTGATGAAAACTCCTTGTGGCACCTTGTGAAACACTATACCCTCCCCTTCAAAAGCGAGAAAGTGTCGGGTGCAGACCATACACCACAAGTGACGACGGCCTTCACAAAATGTAATGTTTTCTGCCAATGAAATGATTAGCCTGTTGCAGTTGTATTCTATCAGTTGTCACTAATTACAACTATCATTTACCAAAAATCAGCTATCACTATGAACCACTACTAACCAGATTTACTTGGAGGCCGTCGTCAGTTGTGGTGTTTGGTCTGCACCCGACACTTTCTCGCTTTTTGAAGGGGAGGGTAAGTGGGACTCAAGCCGTTTAGACAGAGCGAGCACCCGAAGTAAAGCGTGAATTATAATGTTCTGCTGTAGTCACGTACAATGCGCGACGCATTGACGCGCTGAAGTGCGTGCTCGCCTCCCACTATTCGTTTTCTCTGCGCTCTCTCAAAGGAGAGAGAGAATAAGGATAAAGGATAAAGCATTTTTGCCGTTGATCAATCCCTTTTTGGGATGCGGCACGCATTCTACTTCCATTTGTACATTCGCAGTGGCGTTTGAATGCGATGTGGCCTATACAATGACTTGCGGGGCCAGCCGATGTTCAAGTCAGTGTTTTTATCCTCCCAGACAAGTCTGGTACCAATTAACCGACCCCGGAGGGATGGAAGGCTTGGTTGGCCCGGGCGACTCACGACCCAGGATTTGATCCCCGGACCCGCTCGCGTGGTAAGCGCCGCCACTTGTCACTGACAGGACAGCGAATTTTATGCGACCTCAACACCCGCCACTATCCTGATTGCCGTTCATTTGTCGTATAAAGGTGGAGGGATGGCACGCATGCCAGACGTGGCCTCGCGCTGCCTGTCTATTACTTCCTATGTTGTTGTTACTAGTAACAACGGGGGGGGGGCCGCTCCAGTCGCGTGAAATTACATGTGAGTTTGTGGTGAAAGTGGAGTTTTTACGAGTAGTAGGCTGGGTGAGTTGGGAGCGCACGGGGAGAAATTCGCTGCCGATTTTAGCGTGAGTACTAATACCTCTCTGCTACCGAGTTTAATTCAAATCGCTATGATCCAGATAGGAAGATGGTGGCCGCGTTGGTGCGAGGCTGTCGGAACGGGGGTCACGTCATCAGGTCCGCCTGGGGAGGGCTGTCGTAAATTTTTTCGCCAGAACACAGTAACAGCCCGATAAGAATCGACCGCTGCCCCGTGCTTCGCCCTCGCCGCGGGCAAGGCGAAACGCCGTGGGACGCTTTATAACAACGATAGGACCGACCCTGCTCGCGCTACCTCGCCGCGGAGGCGAACGCTGCGACGCTCATCCATTTTTGGATTGCTGCCCAGCGGGGTAGCCTCATTGTGAGCATAACCTATAGGATTGTCATTGCGGAAATCGCGTCGATGCGACGCGCATTGTACGTGACTACGGCAGGAACATCGTAATTCACGCTTACTTCGGGTGCTCACTCTGTCTAAACGGCTTATCTCGGTAAGTGGTATTGCTACCGCCATGCATGCCAAGCTTCACGTAGAGAGAGTCAGTAGAACTTTCCCTAAGGGGCACCGCCACCGTTAGGGGACTGCTTAATGTCTACTGCTGGGATAGACAGCCTAACTACTTGTATACAGTACAAAACTAGAGCATGTCTTTCACGATATTTGCACCTTAGGTATTCACCAAAAGCTTATCGGGACATCACCATATGAATACTCAACAGGAGGCCCGTCGCGCGACAAGAAGGCGAGTCAGCGGACGAGTCGCGCGCGTACTGTAGGGATTTCGCGTCAAGTTAGAATGTCCATTGCACGTCCTACATCGCACATCACGCGCTGCGACTCGTCCGCGACTCTGCCTTCTTGCCGCGCGACGGGCCTCCTGGGGGTACCCCCTACTGGCCCAAACTTTCGCGCAGGTTTATGCGCGCGAGTGACTAGATAGCAGGAAGAGCGTCACCGGGAGTCGCACAATGCGCAAATCAACGGGCAAGAAGAGGTTCCATTTCTCGGGTTCCAGACCGCTTTCACATGGTCTTCTTCATCCCTGCTTCACTGACCACCTCCACCCTTATTTCCATAAGCTGCCTTTTCATCGTAAATTCGCCTTTAAAGGCAAAAGTCAGGCTCGTGTTTGGGCATTATGGCGCCTGAAATTGAGTGTAGAGATGGGAGGTGGAACGACAGTGAAGAAAAAACGCAAAGAAACCGTCGACAAGACCGAAATCGAAACCCCTTCCCTTCTAGCAGTGAAGAGGCTTCCATCGGTTGATACGGCAATCAACCTAGCTGATCTCACACGTTAGGCCAGCCACGCACCACATCCCGCGGTGGGCGTTCCGTACTCAGGAGTGTGGCATCACCCCTCTGAGCGCATTCCTGGAAATATTAGTGATGGAAAGGCCGTCTATGGTCACCCAATCCTGACTCGTGGCTTTAAGTTTATCTCTTAGGGCTATCGTGACTTCCCAACAATTACAGCGGCATGAAAACCAAGAATTTTCAGCCATAACGCATGTGGTGCGAAACTGAAGGCATTGCTTATCGTGAGTATTTTCGACCGAGTGGAAAAAAGTACCCCTAAAAACTGAGGCCAGTAATCAAGCAATTATAATGAGCCCAAGAATATCAACATTTGGCAAAAATTGCTTAAAAATTGCACTGAGGCCCGAACTTCACCTCATTGGAATAATTGTAAAATACTGTGATACAGTTGGATTAGAGAGTCTTGCACGAAACAGCTTAATTTTGCAGCCCTTGAGAACCTATCACCCTCTTATCTCACTATCAGAGCAGGCGCGATATATAACGCATACACTCCGTTGCAAAACTATACGACATACCCCAAATTTTGAGTTTCTGAAGTTGCGAGAAACTCTGCACGAAAATGGCTAATGCCATTCGATTCAGCGTGTAAAGAAACCTACAAATGAGAATCTTCAAACAGATTTGTCAAATTCCAGAAATCTAGGATCAAAAAATTTGAAAAAACGGCCGTTGCAAAATTATACGACATAGCAGAAATTTCGACAATTTTTTTGCTTCACTAAAATTTTTCCAAACTACTCCACAGTCGTAATAGCACTGTATTGTAGGTGAGCAGGCCACGGATTCGCCTTGAGGCGCCTTCACCCTGAGGAGCCTATCTGACATGTTATCTACCAATTTTTGTATGCCTAATCCCAGATACGTGCGTAATTTTTTGTAGCTTCTTCTGCAGGAGATGCATGGAGCTGTGCCAATTCCACCAGGAACAAACAACACGGGTAAGAGTGTCCCATGGGTTTTCCATCGGATTTAGACTTCGCTAACAGGCGGACCATCCCATTGAATCTACATGGTAGGTTTCAAAGCAAGTTGAAGTCGGCTCAGTAACATGTATAACCGCATTGTAGTGTTGAGAAACATGCCGATGATGACGATTCTGCGTAGTAGACGGTAGCACGCGATGATTGAGCCACTTATTGGTAGTCGGTGGGGTCCCTTCCGTTGAACCATGAAGACCACGTCTAGCTTGCCATACCAACTGTAGGTTGTGCAGCGTTACCAAGCTCATCTTCGAGAGGGAGACGGAATTTCCGCTCGAATCATCTTTGCACTAGTGCCACCTATCTGGCCGACTAGGAGAAATACTTCCTTTCTTCGAAGAACTACCTGCAAAACCTAACCAACAAATAAGTCGTTTGGCATCTCGCCCCAAGTGCAATCTGTACGAAAAGTCAACAGATTTACCGATCACGATGATGTGCTCTGACACCACGGGCTACCGTCTACTACGCAGAATCGTCATCATCGGCATGTTTCTCAACACTACAATGCGGTTATACATGTTACTGAGCCGACTTCAACTTGCTTTGAAACCTACCATGTAGATTCAATGGGATGGTCCACCTGTTAGCGAAGTCTAAATCCGATGGAAAACCCATGGGACACTCTTACCCGTGGTGTTTGTTCCTGGTGGAATTGGCACAACTCCATGCATCTCCTGCAGAAGAAGCTACTTAAAAATTACGCACGTATCTGGGATTAGGCATACAAAAATTGGTAGATAACATGTCAGATAGGCTCCTCAGGGTGAAGGCGCCTCAAGGCGAATCCGTGGCCTGCTCACCTACAATACAGTGCTATTACGACTGTGGAGTAGTTTGGAAAAATTTTAGTGAAGCAAAAAAATTGTCGAAATTTCTGCTATGTCGTATAATTTTGCAACGGCCGTTTTTTCAAATTTTTGATCCTAGATTTCTGGAATTTGACAAATCTGTTTGAAGATTTGTAGGTTTCTTTACACGCTGAATCGAATGGCATTAGCCATTTTCGTGCTGAGTTTTTCGCAACTTCAGAAACTCAAAATTTGGGGTATGTCGTATAGTTTTGCAACGGAGTGTAGCTCGTATTATTTCTGCGATGAGGAACGTCAATAAGTCGTATAACTTCGTAACAAAGCTCTCTTCCTGCAATTATAAAGCCGACTCCGGATCTATAGATCTTTCGAGTTTCTACTTCTAAATCAGGAAGCGGCTTTAGTATGCAGGAACATGCGCCTTGACTTAGTTGCAATTCTTTGCGAGAACAAGTGCAAGTGCTCAAAAATTCAAAAAAAAAAAAACAGCGACGAAACTGCGAACAGCTGATAAATGAGCTTAACAAAGGATGAGAATCGTTAATTCTGGTGATATGAATTGACTGCTCAGATGTCACCCTTTGCTTCAATCTTGCTCGCGTTTGCGATTCAGACCTCTGCGTCACAGATCTTTGGCGACATGCTAAGAATGCTTAGTTTCTCTCCGACCCTCCACACTTCCGTTGTTAAACGGCAGATTTGCCGATTATATGCGAGCTCCCGAACATCCGAACCTTTTCACCGCCATCTTCTAATGTTCATTGATGTGTTTCACTCTTTCTATCTTCTGATCGCGAACATCGACAGCCGCTTTCCTTTCATCTTATTTATTCTTTCTTTATTAATTCTTTTTTGAGCTATATTGTGGGTGCCTTTTAAATGGAACCCGCCTGAATATGAAGTAGTTAAATGGCGTTATTGGAACCCAAGAATGTCCATTATTCATGTACATACTGTCGTTGTGAACTATCATCGCGTTCGTTGCTATCACAAGATCCCTCTGCAGGGCCCTTTCTACATGAGCTTGGATCGTGGCTCAATTTGCAGCTTTGCTCACGACTCAATCTCCATTCTTTCCTGAGATGACGCTATCGCGACGCATAAGTTCGTGTGTACTCGCGTGAGAAGTTCGACTGAGGGTATTGGTGGAAACAATTCCGCTTGAGCCGATAGTGCGCTCCATTCTCGCTACTTGGCTGCAGCTTTTGTGAACTCAATCTCAGGAGAATTCCTGAAATAACTGTGGACATACATATGACACCCTTAGAGATGTTTTCGTAGCGTCCCAGGCTACTTGGTAACCATGCATCCCCGTCCGTCTCGCAGCTGCTGAACGCCATTTTTGTGATTTTGAGAAGGGGGGGGGAGGGTCCATTTTTTGCTGAGCAAGGTAAATCACCTCTGGAAAAAGCGTGAATGGGGTTAGTAAAAAGGAGGGTGCGTTTTGATGGGTTCTCGACGAGTTTGACCGAAAGTTTCACGAAGATAAGGTAAAATAGACAAAGTTGGTAGAGTTGCCGCTTCATGATGCTAATTAACTTGTGGTGGTGGTGAAGAGCCGCATCGAGACTCCCCCCCCCCCCCTCCCCCCAAGGAGAGAGGAGGGGACGCAAAATTTGTAGAGAAATGCGAACGTGACGGTCGTCCCTGGTTGGTACTCCTATTTCATAGAACCATCAACCCACTAAATTTAATGAAAAGAGGGATTCGGTTACCTCTCAGTTATAGGCATTTGATTTTTCCTTGTTTTTTGTACATCGACTGCTTCTCTGTTCAAAGTCTTCTTGAATCTTTGAGCCTTGATTAGAAGTGTTTGCTATCGCTTTTAGGAAGGTCTTTCAGGTCAGAGCCCCGCGCTTGATTTTTCCTAAGCGACTTTCTGAACGTCAAAAATGTGTCGAAAGATGGCTCATGGTTCAATTCCCCATGGTGACAACGTTTTGTATTTTGCATTGGCGCTTCATGATGCATGGGTAAACCTTGATTGCTTTTATTCATGGCTAACCCTATGAATAGGTTTTTGCCAAAAACTGGGCCATGAAGGTGTAGCGTATAAGCTTTTTTGACCTAATTTTTTGCATTCAGAGGGCTGTACAGGAAAATGTACCATAGCTTCTTGTTCCTTGCATGTGCCTCTCAATACTAGGCAAAGCAGTTTTTGGAACGCGGGGCGCAATCTGAAAGGCCTTTTTGGTTAGTGGTCATTGTTTACGTTCACTGCCTTATAGGCCTGAACAGCGACTATAGCGCAGTGGCTATTGTCGGTGTCCACACTGCGTGAGATAGACGCATAATATTGTGTTGCTTTGAGGAATTACAATACAACGTGCCCATATCTTTATTTATTTACTTTATTTATTATGTACTCGTTTATCTGCATATATGGCAAAAAACTTTTGTTTGCTTATTATTGAAATATTTGTCTCTGGCTTTGACAGAAACGAACTTCCATCTGATTATTAATAGTACACTTGTTGATCTAGGGCGGCAGTGGTGTAGCAGGCAAAAGTGCACGCTTACCACGCGCGAGCGGTCCGGGGATCAAATCCTGGGTCGTGAGTCGCCCGGGCCAACCAAGCCTTCCATCCCTCCGGGGTCGGTTAATTGGTACCAGACTTGTCTGGGAGGATAAAAACACTGACTTGTACATCGGCTGGCCCCCGTATAGGCCACATCGCATTCAAACGCCACTACGAATGTACAAATGGAAGTAGAATGCGTGCCGCATCCCAAAGACGGGATTGATCAACGGCAAATGCACCCTTTTGTGCTTCGTTCTTCCTGTGTAACAGAAAGAGAAACTCAGATGAATTCACTGTTCGCCTCGCAACCCACCCATCTATCAGTCCCATTAGAAAGCTGCCTTCAATGCCGCTTCTCCCCCTCCCCGAGCAGCACCTCAACCATTCTGAGTGAGACCGATCGACCCGTACGACTTCGCCGTCTCCCCCTTCCAAACTGGCCGTAGAGCGGGGCGTAAATTAGTATCATGGAAACGCCAGATCCACGAAGTTTGCCTGATTCCCATTACTTTCGTGAAACTTGAACCAGGTTCCTAAAAATACCATTCGAAACCAACCCCCTTTAACGACCTCCCTAACCTCCGCCCACGCCCACAACGATAACGCTTGCTTAACCCTTTCGGACCTGAATTTTTCCCGTGGAGAAATTTTTCTTCTAGCTATTGTTTATTACTTGTGAGCATATAGGTATCATTATGGCGAAATTTGGAAGCTATTCGATCACAAACAAAGAAACTAAGAAGCTTTGAAAATTGGCCCACCTTCTTAGTTTTTAAGCTTATGTCGAAACAATTCGAAATTTCATAGTTATGCCGAAAAAGTTTATAATCTTGCATAACATTATAACCCATAATTTTGATTTAGGAATGGATCTACTTCAAGTATTAGGTTGTCTCATAAGTAGTGGCGCATTTTTTCAAACGGAAATTTTTCTTGTGAACCTCTAATGTTTTACAATGTTTCATATACCATTCGATAGGAAATTATCTGCTCTACAAGAAGGTATGTACCCTTTTTTTGATTGTTGCAAATTGTTTGAGTTTTAGGCATGCAAAGTGGGAGCTTCAGACGACGACGAATTTTTGCCAAACCGACAGCTGACCTAAACTTTATACTTCCCTAGAAGAAATCAATCAATAATGTAACTATAACTTACTCATAACCTCTACTAAACATTCCACATTTAGGTTTCCTAAAAGCTTGTCTCGTTTAATTTTGAGATTTAGTTATTCCAGTGCAACTCGGTGGTCGCCTGTCAACCCATAGAGCTTCGTTCAGAGTGGAATTTTCCATTCCGATTCTTAGGTATTGACGCCACTTTATACACCTTTATAAAGTGATTCTTCTGCTCTACTTATTTGCATTACGACCTTGGTTTTGATATCAATCATCGTCGAGTTTTAGCGTAGAAAATGGTGGTATGTCAAGTCGACGAGAAGGAACACTTCCGGCACCTTCTGCTGTTCACCTTCAACCAAGGATCGAGTGCCACAAAAGCCGGCAGGCAACCACCGAGTTGCACTGGAATAACTAAATCTCAAAATTAAACGAGACAAGCTTTTAGGGAACCTAAATGTGGAATGTTTAGTAGAGGTTATGAGTAAGTTATAGTTACCAGTTGGCGCCGCACGCATTGCGCGCGCAACACAGATCTGCGGCGAATTTTGATGGTGCGACGAAAATTTTCAAATTTGGCTTGATACACCACGAATATCTGAATTCTCAGCTAAATTCTATCCGCTCCATCATCGACGGCTTTCAACCTCTTTTTCTTCGTCAACCATTATCTCTTTTTCCCGGTCTCCGGACTGCTTCCGGACAATAAATCTCGTGGCAAACTCCGCCTACTTCGGTGCGTGCCCGCCCACCAATAGCATTTGACCTCCTTTCCTTTGCCGACCTCTACTCCCTTTTTCCCAGCCTCCGGGACTTCTTGGAGCCGAGTTATGAATTTTCGTCGCAAACTCCGCCCACTTTGGTCAAGCCCCGCCCACCGATGACAGCTGGCCTCCACTCCTCCACCCACCTCCATCCACCTTTTTCCCTGCCTCCGGGACTTCTTGGAGCCGAATTACAATTTCGGCGCAAACTCCGCCCACATTAGCGCACGCTCCACCCAACCGTAGCAGTTAACTTCTCTTTCTTTGCTGACCTATATCCACTTTTTTCCCGTTCTCCAGGACTTCTTGGAACCAAGTTATGAATTTTCCTGGGTAACTCCGCCCACCTAGGACTTGCTCCGCCCACCAATAATATTCTAGCTCTACTTCAACCACCCCCATGCACCTTTTTCCCGGTCTCCCGGGCTTCTTGGAATCGAGTTATGAATTTTCGTGATAACTCCGCCCACTTTGAACATGCTCCCCCACTAATGGTATTTAAGCTCCACTCCTCCACCCACCTCTACCCACCTTTTTCCGGCCTCCGGGACTTCTTGGAGCCGAGTTATGAATTTTCGTCGCAAACTCCGCCCACTTTGGTCAAGCCCCGCCCCGATGACAGCTGGCCTCCACTCCTCCACCACCTCTATCCACCTTTTTCCGGCTCTTTAAGACTTCCCCGGCCCGAATTATGAGGACTTGTAGAAAATGCTGTACACTTCAGAGCGCGCCCCGCCCATTCTGGGCGGGCCTCCGCCCACGTCATGTATGCAGGAAACACCTTAGACATTGCTCCCTTACACCAAATTGTTTTCTGCTCTGTAGGCTTTCTCCCAACCGAGTTATGAAATTTTTCATAAAGCACTGCTTTTTTAGAGAACGCCCCGCCCACCGGGGGTGGGTCTCCCTAATTCGATGTGACTTACCAATGCACACCTTTACCCACTTTTTGGCCCAGTTTCGAGGTCGTTTTGTCACTGAAATCGAAATCTTGGTCTTCGGTACAGTTCATTTTCGACGCACGCCACGCCCTCTGTGGGCGGGTCTCCGCTTAGCTGATGTGTGTATTGTACTTTCGTGAGACCTTGCCCACCCATTCCACACTTGACCCGGTCCCTCCAGGCGGATCCTGAGGAGCTAAGGAATTTCGTGACAGACACACAGACAGACGACAGACGACAGACGAAGCGCTTTTATAGTTATACGATTATTGATTGATTTCTTCTAGGGAAGTATAAAGTTTAGGTCAGCTGTCGGTTTGGCGAAAATTCGTCGTCTGAAGCTCCCACTTTGCATGCCTAAAACTCAAACAATTTGCAACAATCAAAAAAAGGGTACATACCTTCTTGTAGAGCAGATAATTTCCTATCGAATGGTATATGAAACATTGTAAAACATTAGAGGTTCACAAGAAAAATTTCCGTTTGAAAAAATGCGCCACTACTTATGAGACAACCTAATAATATTTTGATAATAAAGTGACACTTTACGTACTGGCCGGTGGGGGACCAGCGCCCATTCATTGTTGCACTTGTACACAAATACTTGTAATACTAACAGCAACACAATGAAATGGCAGGTTTAGCTCATAATTAGGAAGGGGAAGGTTGACTGAAGCAACCTCTAGCAGGATTAGAAAAACCATGCTGTTTCAGCGGCAATGCAAGCGTTTGAATTTGGTGGTGGCAATTGCCACCGCCAGGGCCGAAAGGGTTAAGAAAAATGAACACGACGCCCCCCCCTCCTTCCACAAAATCACTGAGCATGCGACCCTGCCCTTCGGAATATTGCGTTTAGAGGGTTGACCCTGGTAACAAGTCCACAAGTGCACTTGTAGCATGACCAGTTTAGGATACTTTCAGAGCTGATGTCATTTTCTTCCGATTTTGCTCCGGAGAATCTCTCTTTTTTTTTGAAGGACTGGCTGAGTTCACTAATTTACTGATTTTCATTGTTAACTAGCTTAGTGCAGGTAAGCGTGCAATAAGTAATTAAATAAATAGATAGGCGAATAAATTTATTAGGTTATCGTTGACATTTATTAGGCTATCGTTTTCCACCGTTTTCGCGCACCAAACAATTCAAGGCGGAATCGTTTGCATTTGTCCGTTTACCAAATTCTAATGGCTACTTACGACTGATTTACGGGCTGACGCTAATTTTAACACAGATGTGGCTTCGTGGCCAAATCTGCCTGCATTTTGATGTACTGACTCAGGTCAATTTCGCACCGGGTTCTTATACCCCGGTCCTTATATGCCAGAGAAATGAAATTTATTCGAGCTCTCCTGTGAAGACTGAGAATCTCATTTCGGAGTTTGTCTCCGTGCACCTCCATTTCATCGTGCACAAGCACTACGCACTTGTACTAACGAATCAAATTGACGAGACGAATCCAATGAAGATGGAGTTTCTTGCCAATTCAGGTTCAGGATGACATTTTCAACCTCCCAAATAGGGTCAAGCGCTGTGTTGGAGAAGTCGAGGTCTGAGCAGGGTCACACTTGTCGTTCTCACCTTTTCTAAACTTTTGCGACTCGTTAAGGTTAAGCCGGGGAGAGGAGGGGGGGGGTTATTACTGCAGGGAAACTTCGGATGTTTCTTTCTCCTACTCCCACCTATCCTCCCTCCCGCTGCTGCAAGCCACTACGCCACTTCCATCGTCAACAAAAAACGAATCTAGATCGCCTCGCTATTCCCTCTAATCACTAATCCCACTTCCTCCCACTCAACCCCTAAATGCGACCCCCTTCCAAAAACCAAAAAATGCGACCCCCTCGTTCGAGGAGTGCGAACGCACAGTTGACCCTGGGTCTGAGCATACGCTCTCCTGGAAAGGGTGCCAATAGGATCCCAATTCATCCTCATCAGTTCCTTCCTATGGTAGTGCTGTTTTCTTTCCCAACTTTACCTCCGAAATTTTCATTAGAATTATAAGCGGGATAAAGATCGTACAACCACAAATGCAAAAGATATTCGGTATTCTTTTGAAATGCAAATTGCCTCCATGTTCGCAAAAAAATTACCAGCCTTCTCCTTTCGTGCCATTCGTGAAATCATGCCAATTCTGCGAGATACTCCTCCAAAAACTCAAGCACAGCCCCCTTTCTCGCAATTTCCTCATTATTCCTTCTCTATGAGCCGTTTAAAACACAATCGTGTACGGCAGTGCTACAGATTAGGCTCAAGATGAATATCTCTCGTCAGAAGGACGGCCAGTGGCCAGCTAGAAACGAGCTTTTCCCGGTTCCATCGTGTTATCGAAAGATTATGTACCCAGTGGGAGTTAAACATTCTAAAGGGGCTGACTGCGCCCACAGTAGGGGATTATATCCCGTACCGTACGCTTTACAGAACAACCAGGCCCTCCATCCCCTCCAAATGCCACTACAAGTCTGAATGGAATGCGTAGCAAATCCCGAAACGCCCGGTACTCAACACGTGACAAATCCAATCCGGCTGGTTTTCGGTCTTATCCTTTGAAGATTTGGCGTGGATCATTCGAATTAGGTGCGCTCCTGCACTCGCCTCTGTTGCGCTGCAGCCTCGGGCAGTAAGGTTATCTTTGGGTTTGTTGCAACTTTGCGTGCGCCCCTCCTGCCCCTTTTTTTCGATTGATCAGTCGGTAACGGTTCATCAGTATTGGGTCAGCAACTTGGCTTTTTTTCAATTCACTAAATTGAATCTTGAGTCAATCAGTCTTGGCCATCCCGGGTTCATTTATCCATGATATCTCACTATTATGATTGACCTGTGAACAAATAAATAAATCAATAAATAAATAAATAAATTAAAATCACATGAAGAAAATTCTGAGGGTTGAGCAGGCCAATTGTATTTTCATGAGTCTAAGCTTTTTAAGCATTGTCTTCCAATTTTTTCAGAGCTCACCCGTTTTCTTTTCACGACCCTTGGCTGGTCCCTAATCAAAACAGCATATCAGGCTATCATGTTATTTTGGGGTTGCAGAAGTTTTGCCATCAAATGTGCGTTAAGCAATGACGAAGAAGACGAGGGAGGGCCGCGCTCTGCTTCCGCCCTTCAGCAGAGCTTTGTCTCGCCGTCGGGATACCCGCCGCACCCATTGGAAAGCCTTTTTCCGCTACTGCTACACTAGCGCATCTGATTACATTTCAAAAAAGCTTCTATTTTAAGGCTCTCGAGGATTTACTCAATCAGATTTCAAAATTAGCAACAATGCATTTTATCGATTTTATCAGATGTGATTTTTGTGAGTTCCAATCTCATTCATCAGCTTGTCAAACTTATAGAAAATTTTGCTCATCATGAGATTGATCCCTTCTCCTCTCACCGTTGAAGTTCCTCTTTTCTTGAGAACATCAAATTCCTGCTCTGCCAGTGAGACCCGCTCAGCACTAGCCGTCCTTCTGCTCTTTGCCATTTAACCAAGCAAGTGGCACAACTTGTCACTCTGTTATGACAAAGTAAGGAAAAAGTCTGAATTTTTCAAATATCCCAAAAATTTGAATAATGCTCAAATTTTTAATTTTCTACGAAACTTCAGCATGAAGAATGTTCCTTTGTTGAAACTGGACGCATTGAGCTCCGATATTCCTCAGCTGCTAAGTTCTTCTTTCTGTGCCCTTGTAGCCTCTCAAGCCTTTCCTTGAGCTGGTGCAAATTGTTTCCCTGAAATTTTCAAACAAAAAGTATTCATCGGCTGGGCGAATCTCATTGTTTCAAGGGGATTCAGTTGATCATATGGACAGTTAATAAGATAAGCTTCTTTCCAGTACCAGTATTGTGGTTATAACTGATAGTGAGCAGGATTGCTTCATCTAGCAGGGGTGGCCAAAAAAAAAGAGAGACACTTGGCTCCACATTTCAGACAGCATTAATCACACTTTGCTAATATGAAATCGACTGCCCCAATTTAGTATTAAAGAGCACCTTCTAATCTATCTAAACCTTACATGACACCCTTCTACACCGACGACATCAGAAGATTTTCCCACGGAAACATGGTTCGCGATACGAGCTCAACGGGGTCGTCGAGGTACCATAGACCATTACGACGTCCCTGAAATGCTGGTCAAAAGAGGTTTCGCATAGTCACAGCTAATGTCTCTGGGAAGCTATTAAACACTTAATCCATTGAAGAAATTATGAAGCAGCTTCAGGCCGGAGCGATTACGGTAAGCCTCGTTGAGCTCGACGGTGGCGGCAGATGACGTCATATTCTGAAGACGGCGGGGCAGTGAAGGAGGGCCTGCTTCTGTTTACGGGGGAACACCTTAGGAATATTTCGCCGTAAAACTTTCATTAACATCGGCACCCTGTGCGACGAAAAGTTCGATGATGTGCGCCATGGGCAAAGTGTCTCTTTTTTTTGGCCACCCCTGTATATGCAAACACATTCTTGCGTCTGGAAAGGTCAGAAGAAACGGCTTCTCCAGGAAATAAAATGATGTCATGACTTTGGCGGTAATATATAGAGATAATGGGAAGATTGAGGCGATCGGACAGTGGAGCGCTAGCCCCCGTTTCCAAGGGGCAAAAAGAAGTGTTTCCATGAGAGGGTTACCCATTTATAAACATGCCGTCTTCGCAACCTATAGATCATTTCGGCTGCTCTCAATATGACCATCAATTGTTTGCCCCTTGCACAGGGTACATCCTTTTATTGAGAGAAAGCTTATTTTATAAATGCCCCCATTTTCTTTTCCTGCCTTTGAGGATTCCCGCATAAAATCCATCCGCGAACCAGAGGATATGTACATAGAGCTGTTAAATTAAGAAAATGACCAATTTTTTCGAAACATCTCTAATTTTTAGGAAAACAGATATGTTTGTCGATAAATTCATGACTTCGTTTCCAACTGCTTGGACTCCCTGAGATATTTGGTCGAATAAGTCATGAATTGGTTTCCAACTTTTTGGACTCCGAAGGGCGAAATCGCTGAAAGATTGGCCTACTTGGCCATTATCACCCTTAGGCGCTAATGAATGAGACAAAATTTCATTATGACTATGTCGAGGTTCATCGAGAGTCGAACGCGGCGGCTTCGGAGAACTATTTGTTCCCTCTCAAAAAGTTTTCTCTACACGACATCAATTCTGCCCATCGCGACGCTTTCAGTAACCCAAAAATCAGAATTTCACACCTTTTTTGAGTTTTGACCGACGGACAGTTGCCCACTGATTGGCCCCTCCCTCGAATTCTTAGCAATTGATTACTCGCACAGTCCCAGGCACAACTTGGATATTGACTGGGATGAATGGAGTAGAGTCTAGTTTCTATGAAACTACGTTCACCGCACAAAGTTCTTTATTTATAGACGGGTTCTAGCAGAATCTCCACTGAGTTGAGCTTAGTGAAAAATAGGAGTTCCTCTCTGACGGTCACCTCAGGCGATTGGTGAGAACGAGATAACGTCGGCTTATAACGTAAACAATCAATGTACGCGCCGGGTAAGGATCTGAGACAAACTTCTGGCTTAAAGGCGCATTTCGAGCCGTGATAGCGGTAATGCCGTAAAGTATTCAGTTATGAAATATAATAGTAGGTAGTTCGAGTCGCCAGTGAAAAAAGGTGAGAATGCCGCATTGACCCGCCCTAAATAAAACCTTTCTTTCTGGCAATGAAAGTCTGGGAGGTGAGGGACACTGGACTTTAAACCGAGAGAATTACCGACACGGGTGAGAAAGCATGGTGAGTAACAGGACAGCGGATATCACCGCGATGGGCGTGCATGGTTGCTTGAGGCAGCCGTGGCCACGTCTTTCAGTGAAAATGGAGTTTGGGGGCCTATCTGCTTCTAATCTTCCTAAGGTTGTCAACTTGGCCGTAGTTAAATAAGGAACTCCTTTGCGCTTTTCAATACCTGTAATACTAGGGGCAAGAATAGCGTAGCCGAAGTGTACTTTGCAAGGAAGTGAACGTACTACGTCTAACATATGCTACCCACGTCCTGCCCAATTTTTCCACATGATCCTCCACGCTGGAGCTCCTTCTCTATCATTATTAGGGCTATTTTCCTGGTTCGTGACCGTATTCTCGGACAATTGTGGGCTAAGATGGTGGCATATCAGGAGACAGTGCAGTAGTTACAGTATTGGAAACCATGCTAGGTCTTCTTCCCGAAGGCCAATTTCACCCGATTTTAAAGCTTTTGTGACCTTGTTCGTTAAACGGATTGGCCCGTAATTGAATCGGGGAATCGCCCCCTATGTAGGTTACAGAGAAGCGAGATGGAGTTTACAGTGTTGGAATTTGGGCGATTACTCTGAAAAGCAAAAGTGAGAATGAATCACCTATTCCAAACGTGAAAACTCGACATTTCTATGTAACCATTCTCAACAATCCATGAAACTGAAACAGTTCGCGCGTACAAAGGAATCGTGTACGGGAGCAAGCCGAGCATGATACGAGCTCTCTAAAAGAATCGGTGGGCAACAGTTCCCATCCTTCACTGTAGGAGCAAGAACTATGAAAGTATAGCGCTGCTTTTGGTAAACAGCACGGAGAAGCCGGAAAACTGTTACTTTCCGATTCCCGTCGTATAACTGTCACAAATGCTAGTCGCGGTCCCTTGGAGGACCGTCACAAAGTAATCATTTTGGTGTTTTTAGTTTTGGCACGAACGTTTACTCTTCTATAGCATTCCAATCTAACACGCTGTAGGGTTTTGTTTGTGCCCACCTAATTCGGAATATTGCAATTGAAACTTCTCTACGATGCCTTACCTGATACGTAGGCATCCCGCCGCATACTTCTCTTTGGCTCCGCCCAGGTGTCTGTGAACTGTCCACCATGTGTGGTTTTCAATAGACATTGTTTGTTTCGTTGTGAGCGACTTGTTCTGCATGGAACTTTTCACTCTGGAAGTCGTGATCACATGACGTATTTCCAGAAGGGATAGGAATATAACAAGTTTTGTGCGCTATTCCTTTGACGTAATATTTTGAACTATTTTTGGCATTCAATATTCATTATTTTAGTGTTTTTTCTATTTTTAGTGTTTTTTTTGTACAGTGCAGTTTTTCATTTAGGTTGAGCAATAATTATCCGCCCTTTTCATTTCACTATAAGTTCGTTGACAAAACCAAAAAATAACAATAAATGCACAAACAAGAGTAAGTCAAAAATAAATGCACAATTAACAAATGCTCTCGAACAGTCCTCCCTGCAACCGTGCCCTCATACCAGGCTTCACTTGATTCTACGAGTAGATGCAGAAGCATTCGGTTTCGAGCTCCAACTTG
>MU888688.1:0-14202 GCA_036418205.1 Ostertagia ostertagi
GCGATTCGCAAAGTCTGACATCGGCCTCAGGGGAGAGTGGCTTCAAAAAAGGTATCACTGATTTATATTGTATCCTAATTCTAATACTCTAGACATGTTGATGTCTGACTCAATGTAAGTAAGTCCCAGGCCGCGATAGAACTTGTTATGCCGATCGGAATTGAGTGAAGAGATTCGAAGGGACCGCCAGCGAGAAAAAGGAAAACAACAGGAACAATAGATTACACTGGAATTGAGGTTCCCCCATACTTGTGAAATTGAGCAATACGCGAAAGAGCACGTCGTCGAAAGCACAGTCATCGCTTATGTCGCGCACTTTCTTGTGGCGACAGATCTTCGACTCCTGTGCTTCCTGTTACCTGACCCTGTTATACTCGCGGAAAGAATTACTGGAACGATATTATCATGACCCTTGCCTACCTTCGGCGGTCGGTGAGCCAATCAAATGTGGCAAAAGTTCTGAATTTATGAGGTCGCAGTAGTCATAAGCCGCTGTTTAAGCGAGAGAGCGCAGGCGGTAGCACCTGGGGCCAGGGTCAACCGTCACGTTGGACCGATTTCGAAAATTTTACGACCCCCTCCCCCTTCTAGAGGGCCTCGATACGACCCCCCTCAGGGTTAACCCCTCACGACCATCCTCCACCACCCTCGCCTGCCATCGCCATCATGGGGGCGATTCTATAGTATTTGATTCTGAGACCAGTCGACACAGCTCCGCCCACTTTCCCTCCAAAATTGCCGTCCAACAACCCTAATCGCTCTCCGTTCCATAAAAAATCATCCCTTACTGTAACATTAACGCTACCTCGCGAAATACGACCCCCCTCTTTTCCACCCCCAAATACGACCCCCCCCACCCCCTCGTTGGACTTTGTCCAACGGACGGTTGACCCTGCCTGGGGCGGCTCAGAGGACCGAGTTCAAGAAGCCCATAGACCTTGCTATTCGGTCTGTCGTATGACTCCGCTGTGTCGCAATGCAACGGCCTGTTCATCAAGGTGTCTGTGTCCTCGCTTCTGATCACTCTCTCCCTCATTCTCTCTCCTCGCCGTCCAGTGTCTCATCGTTTTAACAATGTCCGTGGTCATTAGTTATAGTGTCTTTAACGCCTCTTTTTTCTTTTTTTCTTAGTAACTGTCCATTTCAGTCTACCTTCCATTTTGAGTGAAGTAACTTTATCTTGTGTTCGCAAATTTATATCTTCAAGATAAGACCATCCTCTTGAATCAGTGATACCTTTTTTGAGACCACTCTCCCCACCCCCCCCCCAAACCTGGGAGGAGGAAAGTTTAATCAAAATTGTAGAAGGTAAAATCACAAGGTTCCTACATAAAGGCCTATCCTGATTCTGATTAATTGTTCCGCAGATTGCGAACGAAAGTAAAGACGTCGGTCCCTTCGGTAAAAGCTCCTTCCAGGTCCTTCCAGGAGAACCGATAAATGTTCACCCTCATGTCGAGAATAATGGTTATGAGGACATACCTGAAGGGATAAAAACGCTTAGGGCCACCTCATCTAATCACTTGTGTGTAGAGCGTGCTCGAATTCTCCAACGATTCTGAATTTATAAATACTACAGAACGCATAAGCGTAGTCACGTGATTTATATCAACACGCAAAACCATTCTCAATACACTCACAAACTAATCAGCAGACACATATTTTCATAATTATCAGCTAACTCTTAACAAGGCTAGGTAGTACCAAACAACACCAAGAAAAGTGAAAAACATTACAAAATAGAATGGTCGTTGACTAATTTTTCAAAGAACATCAAGTTGACGCCGATTGACACAATGTTTACGATTTAAGTGTACTTATTTACTCACAAAACTGCCAGCTGTATTACACCTACATGACGTACAAGTTCATAAAAACAAGCCGCGCGCCGCACTACCTTTCGCACATCTGCTCCTCACAGAATAAAATGAGCAAGCATAAAAAAGGAGAGGCATAAATAAAGCATGCGATAGTAAAAAAAAACAGAAGATTCAGAGAACTGAGAGAAAAAGGCCCACGGACTTAACACAGAGAGAGCCTAACGAAACAAGATAACAATATACAAACCATGGGCCTTGGTTCTTTGCGCGCAGTCTCATCCAATTTTTCCCATGCGTTTCAATCTGAGAATGCGCTCCAGAGCCCGACAAACATATAAGTCTTCCTTGCATGCCCAGCTTTCTCCGTTATTGACTCCACAATTCCAATTCGCTCACCCGCCTCAGCAATCCAAAAAAACTATCCTCGAATTCTAACCACCTTATACTCAGATTTAAATGGACGCATCTCTACTCGCGAACCATTCAAATCCTTCTGCCACTCTCCCCAACCACTCAAATCGAGGTCCCAGTAAAGATAAAACCCTTTCACCTGAAAACCTTGTAGCGGAAGCAAAAAAAAAACAACAGCCCGAATCCAGCTACGGTCCTGCATTTGCTCTGTTTCAGGGGCAACCAAGAGTGGTAGACGAGATCGAAGTCGGTCACGTAGCGGAAGGTCAGCGGCTCAAACCATTCGTACCTGCTGTACGAACAGCAAACACGCAATCCAAGACTTTGAAAACTGGTAACGATGAAGATGACCGGCCGCGAACACCGGAAGCACAGTCACCGAAGGTTGCTGCTCATCTACCACACTCTCAACAAATACGGAAGCAAGACGGGAAGAAGGATGCCTCACTAAAGTAGTATAGAATACAGCTTCAAAATTCATATTATGGTAATTTTCTATATTTTACCAAAACGGTAGTACTGATCAATTTACCAGAATCTCACTTCTAGGTTCAATAACAAAACGAACAAGTTCGAATGCAGATTCAATTCAGTATATAGATCTTGAACAAAACTTTCCTCTTTTATTATATCGATTGCAATAAATAAATTATGAGAGAACGATCTGTGACAGCATAGGAATACACAATACATAGTGGCTTGTAAATGTACATAAAACTCATTTTACAATATGCTTATGCCTCGGATTCGCTTTCAGCTAGTGAAATCTGTAAAAAATTATACACTAACTTGCTCTTCACTCTCTATTGAAGCAATACAGAAACGAACGTAAAAGAATCAAAACAAAATTCGAACCAACTGACCAATCTGTTCATTTCGTCGAGGCGCTCACTTAAAGCTCCGATAACGGAAAAGTACTCCGTTTTGAAGGTATCCAGCTCCATTGTGTACCTGTAATAGCTCATTATTAGCAGTTATTTTATACATACCCGTAAGTGTTTAGTGCATATTTCTTGGTATTTCTGGAAAACACCCCCTTCCTGAACATTCACCACTTTTCATATTGGGGCATTATTGTTAGAGTGAATGGGCCACGAATGAAACGGTCCGAAAACGTGTGTTGTTCAAAAATTCAACATGCGTTTTCGGTTCCTCTGCTCATTACCACTTGATGTTACGATAGAGCTGGCACCGTTAAAACGAACAACTCTGTAGTTGGTGGAAGATGGAAAGCAGAGGGCTGCTTCGAAAAAGGAAATGGTGTAAAAGAAATGGAGTCGAAATTGACTGTCGACAATCACCATAGAGATGTAATTTTCAGAAGAATCCAGGATCTATTCCAATGAAAGAAGCATGTGGTGCAAAGCTTCATGCTGCCAATAATCCCAATTTTCGCTGGGGAATGGAACTCGAGGATGGGTGTAAGAGTGGAAACGACGGTTCACGATTTCCTTCTCCTGCCAAAACAGGAACTTAAAACCATAGGAAATATCGCACCAAATGCCCTGGAATTAAACTAAAAGTATGAATATCAATTCTGTAGTCCTAATTCGAGTCAACAGAATCCAAGTTATACTTCACTGCCGTCATGTCCTCTCACTTGAACCGCACTCAAGATGAAACAGCAGCTCCTACCATGCCCCTCTTGAGCATAGTGGTGCAAAACGTTTGCAAAAGCACAACCCATGCTCTGTTCTGATTGAGATTGCTGCGATTTAAGATGCTGTGAACATTTGGATAAACATAATGGAAGGGAAGACTAAGCAAAGTTTGTTCCTCTTACGCTTCAACCTTTTGTGACCACCTTAAGAAGACATCAGGTAAAAATTTCGGAAAATATTCAGAAAATCATCGACTTGTCGTTAGCGGAAGGCAAGCTATACCTACTGGAATGGATGCACCGAATGTGCGAAAAGCTTTTACGATTTGCCTAAAAAAGATTCTAAACCTCAACGAACTCACTTCTTCCATTCCTCCAACCCCTTCTCGATGTCGTCTTGGATGGCGTCGAGCTCTTTTTCTTGCTGAGGAACTAGACCAATCTTGTCGGTTTTGAGGACCACCGGAAACAAAGTGATTAGCGGATCGCATTCCAAGGGATTCTGAGACTACTCCTCTATCTTTCGTCGATTCTTGAGAAGTTCGGACTTCGTTGCTAATTGAGCGTTTTCACAAAATCCAGATACAGTTGTCAACTTCTCAGATAGGGAATTGATTATGTGGCTGAAACAAGCCGCTATGATCACTAAAGTCAAACACACAATTGTACTGATTAGTCATCACTTACCTTGTTCGTAAGATTCTTGAGCTTTTTCAATTTTACCAGAGGGATTTTCATAACTCGATCCAAACCTAGCTTCGTCAACTTTGTTTGCAATGCCGCTACGTCGAAATCCTTCGCTTTTGCCTAGAAACGTAAAGAATAAGAGCATATCTGATGCAAAATTAGTATCTTAGTACGCACTGACCAGAGTCGCGGTTAAGTCCCGCCATACTTTTCCGAGCTGGTTGCTTCATTTTGCAGTTCGAGTGTGCAGTAGATGCGTATCGAACTGCGATTAGGCCATCGGAAGATCACAGGATCACTGTATTGCATGACCGATACGTTTCTACTCCACACTCAAACAGCAAAACACGCAAAATCGCTGAATCTCAGAATCGCATTCTATGAGCCGGGAAAGCCGCGGTCATAATTTGCGAATGTTCGCATTTCGTTTGCATCTCGTGTTATGGACTATACTGTATCGACCACCGATCGCTCAACCGCAAGATCACATGATCGATACGTATCAAATCCACGGGAAACGGAAAATCGCAATCTATGACCACGCCTTCAGGGTCAGATCATACTTCGCGACACTGCGATTTTGAATGCCCCTGAATGAATTGAAATGACGAAATGAAGCTAGCTCCTAGACTAAGCCTAGAGGAACAGTACGAACAGAGATTCGCGCTCGCCGCGTGTCACCCCCTAAACTCGTTAGCACCCAAAACCAAGCGGTGGCCTCCGGGGGAGCCGTAACATCGCTGATCAAATTTACGGAGACTTTCACTTTGGGACTAAGGCCTACAGGAAAGAATAGCGACTTCGTGTTTCGCCTGCGAAACATTTTCCCTGCAGAAACTTCGGCCGACCACAGCGATGGACCTGAGGTCCCCTGAGCTAGAAATTTTTCGCGCTGCGGAACGCGAAAAAGTCGATTTTTCAGGCCAAGAGGGAATCTGAGGTGCGTAAGCATTCACTCGCTCCGCGACGTCCTTCTCCGTTAACTTAGTCCCAGTGGCCCTCCTGCAGACTCCCCCCCCCCCCTCGGAAGGCAATTGGCGTCGAAAAGACTTCGAAACCATCGGGCTCGGGGACGCATGAGAGGGGCACGCGAGAATAGCGCGGCGCTCTGTCTCGTTTCTAGCTCCTAAATTGCTTACGATAGTACACAGGACAGAACTCATTTCGCCATTATATGGCAGCTCCAAAATACGCGCCGTCGGTGACTAAGCCATGATAGATCAGACGGAAACAGCGTCGCGCCATCGCGTGCCCCCCTCGAACCCGAGTTTCACCTCGAAAATTATTAACACGATACAGTTTTCTGATAAGACATAACCAAATCTCAAGGGCAAACTAGACTTACATCTGTGCACTCGTCAATGCCCAGAGCTCTTTCGATTGCAGTTATCCGATCTTCTAGTGATTCCTCCATCTTCGAAAAATTGAGGAATTGATAGTCTCCACTCAGTACAAACAAAAATTAAGATATTTCCTCGACAATGAAGGAGAACAAAATAATTCACGTCTTCTTCGTTGTTCTACGCATTGCACCGACCGTGCTTACCGGTAATCCTGAGCGGTGCCTTGGGCCAGCTGAATTTTTCTCTGCCGGTCGGTTTTTCTTTTCCTCTCCTGTTGTTGTGCTTTTTCTGGCAGGATTGAGTTTTTCTTCTTCATTTTTGCTTGTTAGTGCTCATCTTTCTTAAGGAGGGCAACGAAATGCCTTCAAAGCACTCCCTCGCACTGTAAAAGTACACACAAAAATGATACAAACCTTATGAAGAAAAGCAAGCGCTCATAAAGACTTGTAGTGACCTGCTTTTAAATGGAATATTATCTTACAATAGCTAGAACAGATGAAGTCTGGTTACGTACGGCAAAGTGGTTCAACTGGCGCGTGGGAGTCCAGACAGAAAAGCCCACATATTAACGTTGATACGTTCTTTACGCAAAAAATTGTGGAGAGACAGAATGCGTGCAAAAGCTGTTCCTCGCCTCATATTCCTTGAGTGAACAGTGGAGCAATGAGCGCGCACGTGTGATTTGGAAGAGAACCCGATTTCTCAATGGGATCAGTAATTCAGAGATGTAATCGTTGAAAGTTATTTGGACAGTTCGGATGTCCCACAAAATTTTGCCGGAACAGGGTTCGGAAACTTTTCAGAATTTGAACAGGAGTACAAGTCGAATGGGAAAGGACCGCAGCGTCATGGGCTTGCCACGCGACCTCATAGCGTATGGAACGAAATTTGTGGGAAATTGTAGATCATCGAGTACCATCGTGACGTATTGACGAAGTGTTATACTTCGGGGTAAAATTCTTTTCCCAGTACTTGCTATATAGGACGACTGTTGGGCCTGGTACGGAAATTGAACAAGCACTAGTTTGGAGGTTGAAATGAACTGTCAGCCGTGCACCCATTAGTTCTGTGGATTCAGAAGGATGATCTGAAAGAGAACGGATTGTCCGTAGACCATTTTCTCGAAGTTGTTTGAAAGTAAGTAGCAACGATCCCAAAATTCGAGATTGTTACTCCTCATGCCAAACAATCGCGAAATGATATCTCAGTCAGAACTAGTAAGTGAGTATTATTCTCTAGACGTTCCTTGAAGTGAAATTGTCGGTGCTATTGTACTTCGGTAAGCACACCGCCTTTTTCGGATACGGTAGGCGCGAAATGTACGTCTGCGTTGATATGACGTCACGAGGCCCGCGCAGAGTACTAAGCGCCGCTTCGTAATAACTTGAGTACTCCAGACAGTACTTGGAACGCTGATTTGCCTCCGCTCGCGATTGGTAAGATCCGGAGAACCGAATGGGTATTGATTATCGACTACCCAGCAGCTCGTGACGTCATATCAACGCAGACGTACATTTCGCGCCTACCGTATCCAAAAAAGGCGGCGTGCTTACCGAAGTACAATAGCACCAAATGTTATCCACTGCTTTAAAGTTGGGTGTCGAAATGCTTTTCTCTAATTGCGATAATACCCTAAAACCATGTGCTCGATTAAATATTTGCTGGCTTGTTTCAACCACTGCGGTATTGCCAATTTCAACGCGATTCTTTGCTTTCCTATTGAGCGTGAGAGCTTTATATTATTTCCTGGACAAATTGCTGTTTTAGGTAAGAACGCACGATGCAGTCCACTTCTGATCCTCGAAGGCCAAATAAGATTGTAAGGTTGGTGTGCACAGCTTCTCTACCCTGTACTGCTCGTGTTTAGGACTTTTTCTTATCTGCTCAGGTCCTCTTCAATCGCTCTTCGGTGTTCAGGTACAAAGCAGCAGATCCTCAGTCATCCAATGCTGTCACTGACGATCCTTTGCCAGAGTACATGAATGTTTTAGGAATGATATTCAGTATGTGTGGATTGATGATGCGGGTACGTATTCTCGATATACTAGCTCAGGCTTTTATTTGGACAAGATTTCTCTATCACAGATGGTCGCTACAACTACGGTACTGAGGGTTCTCCTGCCTTCAACCCCATTTTTATCGGAATAAAAGGTGTTGGGCTCTGAGCTTCATTCGGAATGCATCAAGCATTTAACCCTTGCCATTATAGTCATTTATCAGCTTGTTACCTATATATTTTGTCCATTTAATTTTTGTGAGCTAGAGGAAAATAGTGTTTTTACCGTTCATTCAGGTCTGATGTGCATCAGTCCGCCCATAAACTATGAGGTTACCGGCCTAGGACAGGTTTCGGTTTTCGGCATTGATACCTGGCGCCTCTAGCTGTTGAGCTATCCCCTAACGACATTTTTGCTAGTTGTTAGCTGCACAGTTTTTGTGGAAGGAACCTTGGTTTTGTTTTTGCCTGCTCGCGTCGCAGCGCGATGTTTCACACATAAACACTATGGGTAGTGCATTGACAATGAGTCTCCGTTGTTGCATTACTTGTAGCGCCACCAAACAGACCACCAAACTACAAATTATATTCGATTTCAGATGAAATGGTGTGCATGGATGGCTCTGTTATGTTCCTGTGTGAGCTTCGCCAACACACGTTCATCAGACGATGCAAAACAAATTGTTAGCAGTTTCATGTGAGTTCACTTTTTTAGAGTATATGTTACCATAGTATGATTACATCTCATCTTAGAAGAGAGGATCGAACTAGTGCACAAATACGCTTTTCCCACAATAAAAAAACCAGCATTGCCACCTTGGTCGGGATTCGAAGTTCACGAAATACCTTCGGCATATTTATTCCCCTTAGTCGCTAGAAACAGTACCTTTTGTTCCTCATGGGCAGGATAACCCATTGTCGGGGATTTCTAAAAAGTGGGTCATATTTGATCTTCTGATGGATAGAGTTGGGCAAATTGCGTGAGATCGGCAGCGTATTTTAGAGAGAGCTGTAGTAAACCTTGCTTGGTGAAAGTTTCGGAGTTTCTAGGGGATTTGGGAATTTTTAGGGGAGTTTTGAGCTTGTGTTGTTTCTTCTGTGCCATACAGGTTGTTATGGTGGAACACGTTTATTGGTCAACGTTTCGACAATTCGTCGTCTTCAGGACCTGAAACTGGTTCGAAGTCCTAGCTCTGTAGCTCACCCGGTAAAGCGCCTAATCTTACTGAGTTCCCAGAAACGCAAATAATGCAAAATAAACGATCCCAGCGAACGAACCAACTTGTGAGGACTCATCACAGGTTGGTTCGATCGCTGGTACCGGTAATCTGGGGAGAAATCCCAACGTGGCTCAGGCGCCAGCGAACGGTACGATTTCCTCATTCTGTGCCTAGAGCTTTTAGAAGAAGTATGGTTCAGGTTATCAGTGTCGGCTGTCGTCATGAGTTATCTACAGAATCCTCAGCCAATAATCCCACCGTGGGCATCGTTCATGTGAAACTATTGTGATCAAATTGCTTCCCTCTGATTTATTCATATAGGCCAACATTCCTAGGTGTTAAAGTTGTTGTGCTTATTAATAAATTGTTATCTATAGGCCAAATTCCTTTAAGGTGGTTAATTTGTTGTGACTTTTTATAAATTTAACATCTTACATGTCATTTAGAGCGCATGTTCACGCGGCGAAAGCATATCGTAATATTTATTAATTCGAATAAATGGTCATTTACAAAGCATAGAAATTGCGAAAAAAATTCTCTCAGGTGAATATAAGCAGATTTAAAGTACATATTGAAATATTGGAAAGAAATACAGAAATGTTGGAGCATATTCTTGATCGAGTAATATTGTTGAGTTACACATCATGAGAGCGACTGAGAGATACGTTTAGGGTGTGATCATACTTTCCGATACAGTTCAAGTTTGGAGTAGATACGCACATCGATCATGCGATGGCAAGACGATCCAAAGTATGACCGCAATAAGGTCGCAAGCACCGCACTTAGGTTTTGAGCACTACTGCCTTCATATCCACACAAGCAGCAGCACGTCAAGTGTGGGTCACCAGGGCAGAAAACGACTTTTTCGCTCTTTCGCAGCGCGAAGCATATTCGCTACAGGGGATCCCAGGTACACCTGTGGGACTGAGTTGGGGGGGGGGGGGCAGGGGGCGGGGGGGCGCGGGGCCCCCCCCCCCCCCCCCCCCCCTTTTTTTTTTTTTTTTTTTTGGGCCCGGCGGGGGGGGGGCGGGGTTTCTTTCGGCAAAAAAAAAAAATCAGCGGCTAAGAATGAGGTAAAAACGTTTCTGTCCTTATCGACACACTTCAAGTACGCTCATTGCTTCAATAATAGTGTATTTCGAAGGGTGTTACATTTATTTATTTGTTTGTTTATTTATTTCGTTTATTGCATGACGGACAGCGCTAACACATAACACAAATGTTTTAGGCACTTTGTAGATATGAGCTGTTGGAAACGTGAACTTGACAGCACTATTCCGTACAGCCACATCTGATATGCTTTCAAGCACATTCGATTGGGTAGGCTTGGGTTAGGTTTCTCGTCCGAAAATTACAGTAAGGGATGTTCTGGGTCGACTGGTCATGAAAAAGAGCTCTTGATATAGTAAAGTTCGATAAGGGAACTGAAGGTGACCACTGTCCATGCGCAACATGAATTTTCAGGTTCTAACATTGTTGTGTTGTCAAATTTTTGTAAACTGAGCGAATCATTGATGATTTTATTTTCCGCACACACCAGAGTCAACCCTGCGTTGCGCAGTTCGCAACGGCACGTTGAGAGATCCTCAACGCACGCTGTATGGGCGGAGACACAGACGGCTCGAGCATGCGAGTGTGAATGTTCGCGCGAGAGAACGTGTCTAATCGGGCGAAACTGCGCAACGTGGCCGTTGAGAACTGCGCAACGCAGGGTTGACTCTGGCACTAACACCCAAACGAATCAGTCCGCAGTGTGCCTTGGAGGCGCTGCGTCTTTGCAGTCAGGCAAAAAGAGGTATATCTTGCAAGAACGCAATAACAATACAAGCTACAAATGGAAGTGAAAGAAAAAAGTTTCTACCAACCGAGATGAGAAGAAGAATGGAGGTCAGATGAAGTGGAAGTAGAACATCAAAATACAGGCAGAATAGTAACGAGTCTTGCAGAAGTTACAGCATATTTTAAATTAACATCATTTGGCTGATAGCTACAGTTGTACATACAAGATGAAGGAATGGTCGTTTCTACTGAAAGGGTCAGGACATGAGGCCCGCAACGATGTGTGAAACTAGCTCACCAGACGGCGTGCTGAAAGAGCCTGCAGTGTGTTGGTTGCGCGCGACGCCGCAATTCGTGCTACCTGACCTACATACGGACAGTGAACAAAATCTGGATATTAGGCGACATCTATTCAAATGACTTGAGGACTTGATTACAACGTCGATCTCGACGTTATGATGACCCAAGTCCACCAAGCAACACCAAACGTATGCAAAATGGTCGCGTCGCAATGTGTATGGCGCGTCAGGCGCGTGGCATATTTGCGAGTGTTCGATCGTTTAATGGCAGTATATTGCGGACATGGGTCAATGTGGTTTTGGTTCATGACGGCCAGTATTTTAATGGTGAACATGGGGTTGCGTAAACAAGCGAAAAATAAATGGATACAAACTTTTCAATTTTAGAGGTTTAGCACACATCATACACAGGATGTCGGTTCAAAGGTCCCGTTTCGAGGTTGTCGCCACGGCGGTACTACAGCTCCGCGTGACGATGTTTCCTCATTGTCGTGGCTGGTGTGGTGCACATGTGCACGCACGCTTACATGTTTGCCGACGAGATTCAGCGGGCCACAGCGCAAGTGTGACTTCTGACCGGACATCGGAAATCAATAGGCAGTGTTTTCTAGGACTTTCTCAACAAATCAATTTGTACGCTAAAAACCTTTGACTGCAATGGAGACGGTTTCATCTCATGCATACGGCTCAAACCTTATTGGCTGTCGACTGCTTTTCGAATTTGTCCAATATTTTGTCGGTCTTTTCCCAGAGTGCGTTTTGAAGATGTTCATCCCGCGCCAATTGGACGGCCAGGTTCTTCTCATCGTCCCAACATGATTCCCAGTACTTGCCGCTGACCTGAAGCGTTCAAGATTTGAGGTTTCAAAAGACTAAAAAAATTTTTTTCCTTGATTTGTGGTGCATGCGAATTGTTCAAATGTGCCCTAACCCTAAAGCAGTAGTAATGCTTGATTTCTTACTCACATCGAGTATTTCTGGAGAAGCGGCGCAGTAGACGGTAGTAGCAGCTCCTTGTGACAGTGTTTTAGTAAACGGTCTCGAGACGGCGTTCCAGAAATTTTCCAATCATTCCAACCTCGTGAGATTTCTGAAAGTTGGAGTCTATCCTATGGTGTCCACAGTTTAACAATGTTGAAGAGTCGCCTTATATTCCAGAAAACGGGAAGGGCGTCGAGTGCAAACCACACACTACAAGTGACGACAAAGTGACTTTTTTCTCTTTTTGTTTCGGCCGTTCGTCATTGTACGTGTGTTGATTGCACAGACGCTTTCTTCGTTCCGAAAATAGAGGGTTTTGGCTGCGCTTAGGATGCAGCTAGCGGTTGTGTAGCTAAAGGTCACCATGCGACGTCGCACACTTTTGGATTGCGCCGCGCACGCGCCAAGTGATTCGGGGCGTACGTTCGACGTAGGAGGGGATAAATACACAAACACGGTGGCACGTATGACGGTTAAAGAGTGTAAGTGAAGTGAACTTCTCTCTTCGAACAACACTTCACGAACTTCGAAGAAGAACGGGCTCATGGCGCGACCAAGTGTAAGCGACGTCGTCGCGCGCAGTGACCTTCTGCAACACACCAGCGTTCACCAGCACCGCACAGCACATTCACGAGTGATTCCAATACGAAAGTGGAAATCCTATCATCGGAATGTAGCCCAATTACCCCGCAGTTGGGTGCTTCTCTTGGAATTCTTTTGCATTCACAAAAAATGAAATGTCTCACTATGCCGACAACCCCAGGGCCCGCACGCTTCGTGTTTGCTAGATACATCTCTACTGAAGGAATTTTGACCACACCCCGGACTCGCTGCGCCATGTTGTTTTCAAATAATACATTCACGGTGGAAATGCAATATGAACACATAAATACACACACATTGAGCGCCTACTAAACAATCTTTTCCGTGTAGAGGGAAGGCAAGATTCCCGTGGGCTCTGAAACTTCTGCTGCCTTGTTTTGATGGAAAACGGAGATGCAAACTAGTTTTAGATGCCACATACTACATCACTGCTCAGCAGGGTGTCCGCGCAGGAACAACGTAACCAAACAAGCTAGAGCGCACAGCTGAAGGCTGAATTTTAGGCATAACCAATGGTCGTAGACAAAAGCAACACTTGCAACACAAGCTGGTCTTAAAAAGGATTAAGCATTTGGCGATCAATCCCGTTTGGGATGCGGCACGCATTCTACTTCCATTTGTACATTCGCAGTGGCATTTGAATGCGATGTGGCCTATACAATGACTTGCGGGGGCCAGCCGATGTACAAGTCAGTGTTTTTATCCTCCCAGACAAGTTCGGCTGACTTTCGAGGGTTGGAGAGAGGGTTGGGCAGGACGATGTGCGATCCGAGGATTTGATCCCCGCACCGGGTGCGCTGTAGGCAGCGCCACTTACCACTACACTATTTCGCTCTCAATTATCCTTCTTACACTATAGAATACACTAGCATAACTAAATTGATTTGTCATGGAAACGCTCGGTAATTTCCAAGTCAACTAACCAAATTTGTTAAGAAATAGGCGATTAATTGATTTGGATCTCCTGACCCATACGATATTGTTAGAAAACGATCGACCCTTTTCTTTGTTGTGAGCATTTCACATATATGTCTTATTTTGCTTGAATTTTGATACTTAAGCATCCAAAAATTACCTGTGCCAATCATTGTCCCTGGATGAAGTACATAAACTGATATGCCATTCTTATGCTCATCACGGTGAAGCTTCATTGCCATCAACACATTGCACAGTTTCGAATATGCATAAAGCCTTAATTTGAGTGGAATATTTGTTCCAAAACTCTTAAGAGTACAGGCTCGATACTTACTTATAGCCATACTCGTTGCTTTCAGTTGGACAAAGTTTGGCTAGCTTCTCGTCCACAGACATTTCCGGCTTCAGCTGTAACGAGATGTTAGGGTACCCGACAGAAGGCCCGTCGCGCGACAACAAGGCAGAGTCAGCGGACGAGTTGCAGCGCGTACTGTAGTGATTTCGCGTCAAGTTAAATAGAATGTACCATTGTACGTCCTACATCACAC
>MU888695.1:0-11411 GCA_036418205.1 Ostertagia ostertagi
GAATATGACGTCATCTGTCACCGTCGTCAAGGCTCAAGGAGGTCTACCGTAAGAGCTTCAGCCTGAAGCTCTTACGCAATTTCGTGAATCGATTCAATGTTGGATAGTTTTCTAGAGGCATTAGCTCCACTATGCAAATCCCCTCGGAACTAGCTTTCCAGTAAGGGTCGTTATGGTACACGATCCTTCGAAGACCCCATTGAGCTCGACCAGTGCACCATGTTTCCAGGGCAAATTCTTCTGATGCCGTCCACGTAGGTGGCCACTATGAAGATTTTCTTATAGAATGGAAATGCGCTCTTTAATAATAAGTTGGAACCGTTCGGTCTGAGTTGAGCAAAATGTGCTTAAATCCATCTGGAAGTGGAGGCAAAATGTCTTTTTTTTTGCCCCCCCCTGTATATATTTTCCATTAAGATTAAAGTTGCAATTCGACAACACACTTCGTGCATCAAACACAAAAGCCTCCCAGTCATGCTGAATATAGCAAGCGTTGCTCGCTAAAGAGTAATCGCAGGACCTTTGACGGGAAGTGGGGTTGAAAAACAGGATTTTTTCAGAATTTTTACATTGAGCCTTGTAGAGCTCGAGAGCCGAGTTGAACTATCTACTTTGCGGGTGAAAAAAAAACTAAGCCAGTTTTGGAGAGGAAACGAAAAACTAACGTGGATTATTTTTCGACAATTAGGGTGGGCGCTGCAGGTCTGTAGCATAGAGCAAAACGTTCTTTGTTCGTGGGGCACATTAGAAGGTGGCCTCATGCAGTTGCTCCAGCCTCCTACATGCTTTCAATCGATTCATTGGTATGAAGTTGTTCAATAGATGAAGTGCTCTTCAATATTCAGTCCGATGCATCGAGTTCAGCAAAGTGTGATTAATAATCATTTCAGTTCAAAATCTGAACGGAGTAAGCCTTTTTTATTGCCTCTCCCGAATATCTCAACCAGTTTCGCTTTGGCTAATGAGTTTGTCACACAGAGCTTCACAAATCTAGCCCAGGGAACCGGGTTCCGATTATAGCTCCGCCATTATCGATGCATGCTCCTCCCACCATAAGCATCCAACCTCTTTTCTTTCGCCGACCTCTTCGTTTCCAGTTTTGGGACTGTCTCGGGGTACTGTTTCGAATGAGATTTCGGTTTTCCCAACTTAGTGCACTCCCATCCACCACGAGCTCCCTCTCTTCGTCCACTTTCTCTGGCCTATATCTATTGGAGGAAGTGCAATTTTTTGTTTCAAACCACTCACTGTCAATTTAAAGGAGGATTCCATGATAAGGACGAAGAAGGGGAAATAGTGGACCTCCTGAGGAAGGGGAATGACACGGAATCCGCATCGAATTATATACCCCAGCGATCTAGCATGACCTTCCCCGCGGCGCAGTTGGCTGGCTATTGGTTCGGTACGCCCCCTATCGCGTCATCTTGTGTCTGAGTCTCTAGCCGTTCAGCTGAGAGAGCATTAGCGTTTAAGAGGGCAGCGCCGATGAGAGTCGCATCAATACACAAATCGGCAGGCAAGGCAGGAGTACCGTTCTCGGGTTCCAGACCATTATTCGGCCTTTTCTTTCTTTGAGGATCACTGACCATTTATGACATATTTTCTAAAGGGCTACCTTTACATCGTAAAATCTGGCTTCATTAGATGCATCGTTCATTCGGAATGGTCTATGCTTGTTTTAGGGATCACATTTCTGTAACAGCCTACCTCCATCCATTTCATTTTGATTTCTATGTCACCTTCGGATCGATGACACCGCCCTCGTTCGGAGTATCCCCGTTCGCCTTGAATTGGCCTCCTTCATTCCCTCATCCTTGGTTTTTGGTATTACGAATTTTTCCTCTTGTCAATCAGACAATAACCCTCTACTTTTAAAAACAGCGTTGCCATTTCCATACTCGGGTGGATATACTAGAAAGAACGAGAGGCTAAAAAAACGCTCGAAAATGCGCGATCTGTAACCGTCGTAATGCTTGTAATTTTTGGTTGTTTTCGATTCTCCTATCTACATCGCAAATGTGAGTCTGTTCTGGATTCTCTTCCGCAAGAGCAAGAGCACAGACGGATAAAGTCAGCCGTGGGCGCTCGTTTGGGGACGTAGCAAATTTTCGAGGAATACCGAAACATCTGTAGAAGTTTTTGAGCCGCTTCAAGAACGAATTTTGCCCAGAAAACACTCACGCAGTGTTCGTCCAGTCTCCTCGGTTCTGTTGCTCTCAGGCTCATTTACCCTATGCCAGCAGCCAGATGATCTTGCCAACTGCATTATTTGTACTCAAATATTTCATTTCAATCTAATTTGCTGTTCTTGCTTCTTTCTTTTCCATCTTGATTTGATTTCTCTTTCACTTTTTGTTCCTAGAATATCGGACATCACATTGTATTATTATATACATCAATAATGTTTGCGACTGCTGATACATATATTTTGGTAGCTTTTCATACAGCATTTATTCCATCGAATACCCTTGAGGAAGAAAACAGAAGAGCACATCTCATCAAATGCCTCATTTCAGATGTACGCTCCATTTTTCGAATCTCCTCCGTCGCTTGTTTTCAAGCCGGATGGCTCCGTACTTTTTGAGTGCATCTGCAGTGGTAACCCACAGCCGACAATTCAATGGTGAGTATGTGGACGCTTCAATTTCTCTAGCGAACAAACTTGTTCGATCACTTGTGAAATTTCAAACCAATTAATATTCGATAAGGTGCTGACAAAATGGTAAAATTTCTTTGCAAATAGATGGAACGAAAAGAAATCGTATTCAGACGGCGTCACGATTCCGAACGAGAATGGAATGCGTGGCGCATTCCACTCTCATTCAGACTCGGCGGGGGGGGGGGAAGAACTGTTCTCCGCCAAGTGATTCGTCTTTTTTTACTCATACAGTGTATCGGCGAAGGCAGGTGTTTGAATCGAAACTACGAGCTGATTCGTAGCAAGAAAAGATTTCTTACAATCATTATTTAACTTACATTCGTGCAAAAAAGATGGTTCTGTAATTACGCTTCTTAAATTGTGTAGAAAAGCGTCAGCTTTATGTCGTACTCCCAAATTGAGTCTTGAAGTCACAACTCCAATGCGCTCATGTGAATTAATCCTTTTAAATGAAGAGGATAGAATGCCCATGAAAGTTGCAGATTGCGATTTTCGCGACTCAAAAATAGGGAGAACTAGGGTCTTGTCATAACTGCTTGAACCGCTTCGTTTTTCCTTGCTCGCAATATGCGGAGTGTTTGCAGCGGCTCGTGTGGCGCGTTCTCTCGCCTACGGCACCCTTCTGGCATGTCTTCCACCGTACCCGGCTCAATCACACGAAGAAAGGCTCTATATTGCAGTGTTTTCGATGATTTTTTTTGCATTTTTCTTAAGTGACGGCTCCCCCACGACTTCTTTCATGTTCGTGTCGCATATCATAGCAGTTTGACCGCCTTCATTTCTTTCATTTAAAGGCAAAGGTCGGGCTCAGGCACGCTAGAGAAGTAATTCCCGTGCCTGGAGGTTGTATGTGGGTAGCTGCACACATTGCAGCAACTTCCCACCTTGAAAAACCCCGTTAAGGCCCCGGGGCGTTCGGTTTCAATCCAGGGCCGCCTGGTCAATCCAGGACCGCCCACCTCCGGAAGTGGTGCGTGGCTGGCATAACGTGTGAAATCAGCTAGGTTGATTGCCGTATCAACCGATAGAACGACTGACATCTCCAGAAAACTTGTTTGTACGTGCCTCTTCCCCAAGCCAGCCTCCTTCACTGCTAGTGGGAAAGAGGGTTTTTAACGGCCTTGTCGACGGTTTTTCTCAGTTTTTTCTCCACTGTCGTTCCACTTCGCATCTCTATACTCAGTTTCAATCGCCATAATACCCCCTTATTGAGCCCGACTTTTGCCTTCAAAGTATTGCAGCGTACGGTCATAGCTGCTTTCCTCACCATGATCAGAGCGATTCCATGAATTCTACTGTCCAAAGCGTGTTGCGTGCTCTCTGGTAGGCGGTCCTGTCAGCACACTTCAGTGTTGGAGGCGTACTAAGGCGCACGACGTCTGACTTTAGGGATCCAATGAATCGCTTACGGTACGCTTAAGGTACGAGCGGTGCACAGGCAGTTCAGAAGATGCGCCAGCGATAGGACGTGTTGAAAGAGGTGAGCGCACATGGTTCGCATGTTGAATCTTGCAATATTCTACGGCTCACAAGGGCCGGAGGGAGCGAGAGGGCACCTCTTCCTCACATTATCGAGTCCCACTCACATCTTTTAACTGTTTGTGCATTGCTCAGCTCATTTCGATTCGCTGAATTCGCAAAGCCTGACACCGGTTCGATAGTGATAGGGCGTTAGGCTACACCTCGCAAGGTGAACGGCGTGGCTCCCCAGCGCGCTTCCATCGAAAAGCGGGGTCGCAAGGTCCGCCTCCTTATCAACGTAGAATGACTTCTGCAACTCATTGCGGCAGCTTCCAAGTCCGAACGGGTGTTTCTAAGGACTACTTCTTGTGTTTGACCAAAAAGGACTGTTTTTAAAAATCGCGTCTGTGTGAATTGCTTTTCTGCAAGCGTTCAAGTTAGTGAATACAGAAGTTAGCATTCGCAGAGCTGATCACTGCTCAATTACAGGTTCTTCAAAGGACAAGAATTGAAAGGTGACCGATTCGTACCAAAAATCAAGAAGAGCGTTGGGAAATGGACAGTGACACTCATCATGAAGGTGAGTACCAATCCTGAAGTTACATCTGAAGTTAAGCTCGAAATCAGGCACCGATGGTGACAATTATGTCAGAAAACAAGAGATAAGTGGTTATAGCGGGCCTGAGTTACGAAATTCGCGGTAAAATCTTCCTCCTGCAGTAAACAGACACGTGGGCACAAAGCTTTGCTAATTTTGCGACTTATCCTTCGCCTTCCAGTGGGACACATACACCAGCACTATTTGACGAGCTTTTTTTGGCGGTTGGGCGATGAGTTGCAACGGACAGGAAATACATATCCTTTTTATTATTAATCCATCTCACGTGTAAGACTAGGTTTTCAAACGCCCGCTCCTGCACTAAAACAAGCTCGTAAATTGCGGTGGTACACATGTGGCTCCTGGTAGTCCAAGGGTTAAAGGTATATGGTAGGAAGGTAGGAGGCGATACTCTCGAATCATGTCATTTGTAGTACCCTTCCCAACGATGATATCCAAGAAACGGAAACGCTACGGGGATTTGTGGCGGTGTCTTTCCTCCCTCCCTCTTTCCTCCATGGTCTCTCATATCCACAGCGCCTGGTTCGTCACAGGGCCGAGTTGTGGTAGCGGTCCAAACCCTCTTTCTTCCTGGCTTGTTTCCCACTGTCTCGAAAAGTTAGAACCATGCTCAAACACTCTTAGAAATAATAAATGAGAATTCAGACTCTAACGTGAGTACTTTTTTTTAAAATCTATCAGTTAAATTAGAGTTTTAATTCCAAGCTTTGCTTATTGGATGAATCTGCTGATTCATTTTACAACAATTTTTGTATAATTATTTCTTTATTTACTTATCTATTGGTTCAGTATTGAAAACTATATTCCTCCCTACCTAGATCCTGCTATTCAGGATACGTTTCCAGGCGGGTAAGCGTAGTTTACGGCTACTAACAACCAACAAAAATCCGATTAGTATGGACCTGATTGTGAAGAACGAACTACTTACTACTCACTTCTCCTTCTCCTTGTTTTTTCAGCATTTATCCCTCTTCGTGCGTCCCATTTGTATTGATGCTCCTTCGCCGATTACATCGCTAACTCAACGTCCGCGCGCAGCATCTCAAGTGAGTGCTGCTTGGATGGCTTTATGCCTCTTTCTGGGCACGCCATGATCAAGGCTGGCTTACGGATACTATCATCTCGTTAAAACCACCAAATCTCTCGGCTGTTTCATGTCCTCCATTCAGCGGGTCACTACGTAGTGCTATGCCCACTGTTTCATCCTGTGGCTAGAAAGCACACTCTCCTTCATGTTTTCTCTTAGGAACAGTAAGGAACTGACACAGCCTGCCTACATACTTTTGCTCCCAATAAATAAGTAAACAAACGAGTTCTAATAAATCCACAAATTATCTGTAGCAATGTGATGGACCATTCGAGCTCATTTTGCAGAAAGCGAAAACTAGAAGTTTCATCTTAAAATCGCATCATGTAAGCAACAGCAACCATCCTCATACAAAATACTTTTTGAATTTCTGTTGAAAATTTAGAATCCGACGCAAGACGATCAAGGAGTTTACAAAGTGGTCGCCACGAATTCGGCAGGGACGCATTCAGTCGAACAGCAGTACGTCCACTCCCAGACTGCCAACGAGATCTTCAAAACGCAGTAGATAATCGAATTTCTGTATAATGCCGTTTTACGACTTTACGACACTTTCATTTTATCTTTATGTTATCATCAGCTAGTATTTATTAATTTCAAGGTAGTTCAATGTTCCTAGCACTGAAAGCGCCTGGTCCATTTAGTCTTGTGATCTTATGCATACTTCATTCAAAGTAACGCTCCATGCAGAGACCCTCTTTTAGGCTGACAGAAACCTCAGTGTAGGAGAAGATTTTATCGTTATCAAGTTTTATCACTGTAATCTTTTTCCATGTATACGTTACAGTTTTTCAAAGAAGTACACGCTACAGCAGCCATTTTGAAGAGTTGAACAGCCTCGGAGTGAAATATTTCTCATCTTTTGTAGATTATGAGCGCTCTGCTTAAAGGCAAAAGTCGGGCTCAATAAGGGGGTATTATGGCGATTGAAACTGAGTATAGAGATGCGAAGTGGAACGACAGTGGAGAAAAAACTGAGAAAAACCGTCGACAAGGCCGTTAACAAAACCCTCTTTCCCACTAGCAGTGAAGGAGGCTGGCTTGGGAAAGAGGCACGTACAAACAAGTTTTCTGGAGATGTCAGTCGTTCTATCGGTTGATACGGCAATCAACCTAGCTGATTTCACACGTTATGCCAGCCACGCACCACAGCAGAGTCAACCCTGCGTTGCGCAGTTCTCAACGGCCACGTTGCGCAGTTTCGCCCGATTAGACACGTTCTCTCGCGCGAACATTCACACTCGCATGCTCGAGCCGTCTGTGTCTCCGCCCATACAGCGTGCGTTGAGGATCTCTCAACGTGCCGTTGCGAACTGCGCAACGCAGGGTTGACTCTGGGTGGGCGGTCGTAGCGGGGCCAGGCGGCGATAGCGCATAGTACATGCCCTGGGCAGGGTCAAACGTTACGTTGGACCCCTTGCGCGAGCCGTCTGTGTCTCCGTGCGTACGTTCACTCTCGGCATTACTCACACGATTACTCTCACACGCTAGAGAGTCATGCGTTGGATTTTGTCCAACGGGGTTGACTGGCCCTGGGGCCTTATTACTGCGCCGTTTCGGGTTTTGAGTGTGGGAACATCTCTACGGGTGCGTAACCAAGTACAGGCATGACCGAAAGGGTTGGTTTGGTCAACTAATCCCGACCTTTGCCTTTAAACAAATCTCCTGTAGAAGATAAGTGGCCAAGTGGTGGAATCCTATTTGACGCTCATGACTTTGGGGTAACGGTGGAGGAGACATTCAAAACAAGGGTGATGGTGGGTGACACAACATAGGACTGAGCCTTCATTTTAAAGTCCCCGATTATTTCTCTTGTTCTCCTTTCCAGTTCGTTCCGCAGCTCAGTCACCACATATATACCAATTTTATCCCGGGGCTTGCCCTGTAGGCTATAGTACTAAGCACTACAAGTGGCTCACTCACTTGAATGTCCCTCTCAACGGAATGATGCCGTTTCTTTCATGGCTCAAACTATGATCGATTTTCTCTAGGATTACTGATTGAAGGTGACAAATGTACCCTTCATCTTTCAAAATTGGCGTGAGGCGCTGCTTATGAAGGCAAATATGACGAAGTGTTGCAGCATGGCAAAAAGAATATAAGCTACTGAAGAAATGAGAAAAACACGACTTCGTGCACGCTTGGTTTCCGCAGTTCACCACCTTCCCAGTGTTATGAAATTTCGTGACAAGATGTCTCCTAAGCTAATGACACCAAGCCAAGCGGGTTGCGCCATGCTTCAGACTTCTTTTGGTCTGGTCAAAATTTAGCCGCCCCAACTCTTACAGTTGTTTTGAAAACGAATTGGCCTGGGAATTCAAGGGATGCGACGTCATTGTACGTCATCGATGGCAACGCTGAGGTAGCTTGTCGATTCACTGCTCCAAGAAGCAGGGGAGTTGAAACTCAAGAAGTCGTTGGAAATCTCACTGACCTCATCCTCCCTTCAGTTTTTTTTTGCATTTAGGAAGCTAGAGTAGGCTGATTAGGCGGTGGTCTGATAGAACAAGGTTTGGTGCTGTAAGGTTTCTCAGAGAACCCTGAAGGGTACAACAGTTTCAAGTTCAGCGGGGGCGGTATTGCCGTAAAAATTCGTGGTGAAGTTGTTGGCGGTCCACTGATGAGGGCCGGCCGATAAACTCAGGCTAGTGAACTCAACTCCTCCCTATTCAATTCCTCACCTTACCCTGTCCGATTGCTGCCTTTTCAGCCTCTAATTCTTTCTTAAAGGAGGAAAAATTCAAGACCAATATAAGTGCAGGTATAAGACGACGCTGAGGTGAATAGGCACATGGTCAAAGCGGTGGCGTCTAGTACTAGAGAGGGATAATGAACACTATTGATTTCCGAGCCGATCCGTTCTGGGAAAATATTCATAAAAAATTGGTTCTAGAACCATCCCAGTAAAACTAGGACTTTCTAAGGTCACAACAGCAGAAAAGCTGGGGGATAAGTGAGGATTTCAGGAACTTTCCGTAGCACGATGCTTTTGCTTCCCCATTTTTAGTGAGGCTTTTCTCTTGAAAAAGAAGTATTCAGCTGAATATTCCATGGAAAATCAGTTTATCGTTGACAAAGCAAGAACATTTACTTGTTAATACTCATTGAAATACAGTTTCATCAGCAGAGACCAACTCAAAGCAGTGTACAACAGGATTTCTTCTTTTTCAATTGTCCTGCTGAAGAGAGCAATTTGAAAAGGGATGTTGGAAAATAAGGAAGTCGCAGAAAGTCGAATTGACGCCTTGTTCAGGAAAAAAACACTCACCTTTCGCACCCGGTGGTTTATCTGCCTTCCCAGCTATTTTTGACAAGGGCACTTACTCCTTCTTGCGAATCCTCAAATATTAATATGAAAGCTTCAGCTCAGAATTTGTGAATATAGGTGAAATAAAAATCAAAAATCAGAATGAAGAAAGAAATCAAACAAATCAAAAAGGGTGGGAACAAAAATTAGGCAGTCACTCCACATGTAACGGACTGAGTGTCCGCATGGAACCATCTACATATCAAAAATTAGGAACTCGGATGACTGTGGAGGGAACTTATCAGTGCTAGGATTGATGATGGTGGTCGTGTGGGTAAGCTTCGGCCATGGTGATTCAGAAGTAGCGTGATAAATAAATTTCGACAATTTTTTTTACATCAGTGAAATTTCTCCCTAACACTCATCATCATAACAGTGCAGGTGTTGTAGATAATGTAGACCCACTTTTACCGTGTGATGCTCTCACCTTAAAGCGAGAGATTACGATAAGTTGGACTGGGTTCATAGTGGAAGTGGAGATGCTGAATAATGCCCCAGTGGCGAAAAAAGCAAAGAAATCCGTCAAGAAGGCGCAAAATGGGACCCCTTTCTTTGCCCGTTGACCTCCGATAATGGACGAGCTAGCAACCAATTAGGAGGTCGTTTGCACATGTTATGCTGATAGCCTCTATCATTTCAGCAAGCATCATGCTTTGATTGATCACGCATCCCATGAAAAGTTATAGGATACACTCTGGAAGTGGAATATCTCGTCACATTGGCAATCGAAGGGCGCTGCTGCTGGGGGCGGAGCACAGACCGTGGCGGGGCTCAGAAAGGAATGGCAAGCCTTGTACGCTGCAACTAGCGCACCTTTGACCACAAAAACGCAACATTTCGTTTCCTTGGGCCCCTGACTACTGCTTCCAATGGTGCATGTACTTCCACGCTGCATACGCACTTTATCGCTTTATCGTAATTCTCGCTTTAAGGAGCCGATCTAACATGTTTTCTACCAATGTTTGTAAGGCTTCATTCAGGGTCCGTGCGTAATCTTTGAATAGCCCTTTTTGCAGGCGATGCACGCAATCGTACCGACTGCTCTTTGAATCAGTGGGTGGTTAACTTTGGTTCAAGGCAGGGTTGAAGGCAGGCCTTAACAACCCTGCCTTGAACCAAAGTTACCAACCCACTGATTCAAATTGAACGAGAAAGGTCGTATTTAGAGCTATTCGGGTGTGGTCGTACTTGAAGAAATTGGTAGTATTGTCTTTTAGCCAAATATGGGAAAGGAATACTTTTTTGAAAAGTACGAGTTTTCACGAATTCGCATGAAATCAGAGGAATTCTAGAAATCTCTCAACTGCTGTCGTTTCTGCATTTCTACCCATCATTCTTGCCGATGGACTCTTTGCGATGGAGAGTAGGTCACAATCAGGCTCAAAGGTTAGTAGGGGGTAGTCGCTGGTGAGAGCTGCGTTAGGACCCAATGCGAGAGTAGTAATTGTAGCGTCATCTGTGAAGAGTAGTCATTGGCTATGGTTCCACCACCGTTGTAAAGGCTACATATCAATACTCACCTTCTTTTCTGGTGCTTTTTCTATGGAGGCTTTTCCTTCCTGAGATTTATCCTTATCCTGAGCTGCCTTATCTTTTTCGTCCTTTTTCGCGTCTTTATCGGCCGCTTTTTCTCCTTCTTTTGCTTTTTCGCCTTCCTTTTCACCTTCTTTCTTTTCAGTTGGCGTTGTTTTAGCCTTTTCCTTGTCCTTTGCATCTTTATCATCTTTTTTCTCGTTCTTCCTTTTTCTCACCCGCTTTCTTGTCATCCTTCTCCGTGGTTTTGGTTTTCGTTGTGTCAGTCTCCTTCGTTCCATCCTTCTAAAATTAGAATTAGATCACGTCTTACGCATAACGCCTTGCTCGTCTCTCTGAAAGCGAATTGATGAGCTTTTGCGTGCAGTGCCACCACACATTCTCAAAGTCCACGTAATTATATGAGTTACCCGTGAGGGCTGTGTGTTGGTAGACAAGTCGAGTAGTTGACTCTCCTGGCCCTGCTCTTAGACTCCATAATAACACCGTGTCAACGGTGGAAAAGAGCGCATTGCCTTATTTTCTGGCCACGTGAGACAGGGACGCTTTCGCGGGGTAGCTAAAAATCAAAAAGAAGACAGCACTACTCGACTAGTCCCAGCCCATTCCATTCATAGTCATTTAAGGATACCGGCTAATGAAAGGAAGATAAGCGATCTAAAAAGAAAAATGCAGGTAACATGGATGGGGACGTGCAGTACCACAAGGTGCCACGCCGTCCCACGCGCCTGAAAGTCGTGGTACC
>MU888696.1:0-14115 GCA_036418205.1 Ostertagia ostertagi
CTAACAGCACTACTGAATGAATATTAGCGCAAGTTTCTGCTAGTCACTTTCAAAATGAAATCCGACTCACTCTTCTGCCGCCTGTCCGTCATGTTTGAAATCCGTGTTTGTTTTACACGATTGATATATAAAGAAGATTAGCGGTACGAATAAATGGTGTCGAATTTTGCAATAGGCGTCGAACCAACTTCATCACTTCCGACAGCTATCAGTGCTACACGGGCGTTTCGCTGTGACACGTCGTAAGCAGACATGACTGACGTAACAAAGCGGTTCATCTAAACACCACCATTTCCTTTATGGTCCAGGCTATCCTGCTGATGTTTGTTTGTGTTTCCGTTTGCATTATTCTTAGCCTTGCAAAATTAGGCTACAGAATGAAATTTTGTCAAGAATATATAATCGTAAAAATATTCGCCTTGGTAAATTTCTACTGAAACTGGTCTCCCTTCCGGCCTCATTATTCCAACGTATACACGTCAAATTTTCATAATTGTTACATGAAATATAATTAACCAGTTGGCGCCGCACGCATTGCGCGCACAACACAGATCTGCGGCGAATTTTGATGGTGCGACGAAAATTTTCAAATTTGGCTTGATACACCACGAATATCTGAATTCTCAGCTAAATTCTATCCGCTCCATCATCGACGGCTTTCAACCTCTTTTTCTTCGTCAACCATTATCCTCTTTTTCCCGGTCTCCGGACTGCTTCCGGACAATAAATCTCGTGGCAAACTCCGCCTACTTCGGTGCGTGCCCCGCCCACCAATAGCATTTGGCCCCTTCCTTTCGCCGACCTCTACCCCCTTTTTTCACCGGTCTCTGGGACCTCTTGGAACCAAATTACGACACTTTTGGCAAACTCCGCCCACTTAGGTGCGTGCTCCGCCCACTAATAGCAGTTGACCTCCTTTCCTTCGCCGACCTCTACTCCCTTTTTCCCGGCCTCCGGGACTTCTTGGAGCCGAGTTATGAATTTTCGTCGCAAACTCCGCCCACTTTGGTCACTAAGACTTCTCCGACCCGAATTATGAGGACTTGTAGAAAACGCTGTACACTTCAGAGCGCGCTCCGCCCATTGTGGGCGGGCCTCCGCCCACGTCATGTATGCTGGGAACACCTTAGACATTGCTCCCCTACACCAATTTGTTTTCTGCTCTTTTGTTCTGCGCTGTAGGCTTTCTCCCAACCGAGTTATGAAATTTTTCATAAAGCACTGCTTTTTTGGAGAACGCCCCGCCCACCGGGGGTGGGTCTCCCTAATTCGATGTGACTTACCAATGCACACCTTTACCCACTTTTTGGCCCAGTTTCGAGGTCGTTTTCTGAGAGAATTGAAAATCTCGGCCGCGCTGTCGTCATTGCGTTGATAAGTGCACGCTGGGCTGAATAAAAGTCGGAGAAGGAGATGGAACATTGGCGCGGCACTCCTTCCCTCTGTTAAGCCTTCTTTCCTTGATACTTGATATAGGATGGGTTGCAGTGAGGTTATTTCGAGCCCTCCCACCCCCAATACGTGATAAATTTAGAGTTTCTATGATGCCCTTGCTCGATTCGATCCCAACTCGTGCCTTTGATGCGATTCTTTCCATGCATCGATTGATACGTGGCCGCCCCAAGGAAAACTTCTTCGCATGCGTTCCGTTATTTTCGCCCTGGGTACCCTCGACCGTCCATTAGGTGGGGTTTTCGTCGGTTTCTTTCCCTTCAGACTGAATCTCCTTGCGTGAAAATCTCCAACTTTGTACGGTGTCTCTAGTGATTATAAGTAAAGTTTCCACCCTGAGAAAAATTGTGAAGAAGTTTTCGTGAACAACCCTTCTGACCAGTTCGTTCGCCGATCGCAGCCAGGCTTTCCTCCTTTTTTGAATCGGAATTTCTAGCTCACGCCGGTCAGCCCTTTCGCCACTAGACTTTGTACAGCATCCATTACATCATATCATCCTTCCCACCACCCCCCTCCATGGTACTCCACTCGTTTTCGGTTCGCGCACGCGATATACTACATGTAAATATTTATGTATTATATATTTACCAGTTTAGCTCCGCACGCAACCGCGCGCATCACATGGTAGGCTTTAGTGAAACTGGACAACTTGCTGAATATTAGGTCACGTGGCTGAGAAACTAACAGTAAGATGTTTGGAAGATGTGTCACATGAATTTCAAAGGCTGTCCAATTTTGCTGAAGATTGCGTCAGTAGCATGCGGAATGAAAATGACACTTATCATGACTTCGTAAACATTTAGCATTGATATCGAGCTCGGGAACAATCACGCCAAATCAAACGCATTCTAGTCATGATGAGTGAAAAATAATAGAAATTCCGCATACTATGGTCCAAGTCCCATAGCTGAGCAGGGCTCAACTTTCTTTGCTTCTTTAGATGAAAGGATAGGAATGGAACAAATTCACGTGCTAGGGACCTGGTTTAGTTCATTGAGTGCACGCTCAACTGTCGCTACTTTTATCAATACAGTTGCCGCTCATACCTCTTTCTGTCACCTACATTCATCCCTCGCCACCTTGATTAATTAGCAGTACTCAAAATCCTAACTTCCTTATCAAGCGTTATCGCTTGTTATCACTTCTGATCATCCCGCTATCCGTGTTCACGTCCCATCCCCTATACCACATGCGAGAGCCGAGGTTCCAATGCAACCGCAAGGGCCGCAAAACTGGTGTCCATTCGCACCATAAACTTTGACGCTCCTTATCAGTTCTTATCAGTTGCTACCACATTCGTTCACTCAACTTCTTGGTCCCCGCCTCATCCCACATATCATACATGAGTGCAAACTCTCCACTGTCAACGCGAACGGTGCAACGAAATTGGTGACATCAACATTTCGACGTCCGTTATCAGCTCCTATCAGTAGTTATCACTTCCCGCCACCCGTCATCAGTGTTCACCTCCGGCCCCCTATATATCCTGGAAGTTTGAGCGCTCTAGGTCCAAAGGGGGTGAAAGTTATGAATTTCCAGTCAGACACACACACAAACAGACAGACATAGCGTTTTCCATATAGTAGGGATGGGAAGAGCTGTACCATATGCATAGAGGATTCAGTGCAAGTGGGCGTCGTATCACTGTATCGCGTATGTGGCGTGCTAAGAACGAAACGAGTTTGAAGTTGGGGCTGACATGGGTAACGAGTGCTGCACAAAGTGTAAAATGGAAAGAAATGAACAGCGTTAGCCAGGCACTCTGAACTACAAAAAAGAGGGGTGACCCGGGAGCTTGATGCGATCTGTCTGATAAACAAATAAAGAAGCAGCGTTAAGCGTTGTTCGGGGCAAACAATAAATGGGCAACTCACATCATCCAAGCGATCTTTCGATTCCTTGCTGACGCCGATGAGGAAAAGAATATCAAAGCGAAGCCTTTCTGGTAATGGCTGTGGTCGTCGGCAGCTCGGGAGTGAAGAAGCTCGTGGTCAGTGTTGACTCTGTTTCGGTCGTAGTGAGCTCTGCTGTTGTTCCTGTGCTAGCAGTTGTTGTCGGATATGACATACCGCAGTACTGCCCACCGTTTTCACTGAACGGAAGTGAATGAGAAAGCCTGTCTCTCGCCTAATTTATTTTTGTCTGATGAAAATTCGTAGGTACTTTACAGTAAACTCCAGTGCAATGCGTGCTTTCCCCACCTGCTTTTTCACGACATTCCTGTAGGGTATCGGCCGCCACCTCATTTGAAACAGCACTACATGCTGGTTCAATCTCGTGGGCTCGGTCGCCCACAAATCAACAATTCCGAAACATTTACAACAATGGAGAAAGAAAAAGCACTCACTCTGCGTCGCGAATGAGCTGTCGCACAGAAGCCACCTTATTTTGCAGTCCAGTTGAATCATACGCTATAAAAGAGCAAGCGGCTCCACCAGCGATGACCTAGAAAAACGTCCCGTAGACAGTCACCAACAGACACATAGCAACAAGTATAGTGATGCAAGATTTTTTCTCTATGATCTGATCAAACAGTTCCAAATAATAGCCGACACTGGTTGAGAACTGACTCCCAAGCTGATCCGAAAAGCACAAAAGGAGTATTCAAGACTGACCTGGAGAGCAGTCTGGTCAGTAACATTCGGCCCATAGCCGACAGTGATAATACCGTAGCTGCCGTTCTTGAGGATCTCCTCAGTGATTCTTAGCGGTTCATCGTCGAATCTGCAGGAGCCTCATTTCACAACTGACTCTATCAGACCTTGGAAAGGTTGCCGTAAACAAAAACGACGCGTCTTCAGATCAAAAGTAAGCGTTAATCAATAGTTATCAAAAACAATCCATAGCTAGCAGTCTCGGAACAATGTTGGCAGCTTCTGAGGAAAAAAGGAAATATCTAACAAGGATACTATAACCAGGAAGTGTCTTTCAGGCGGGACGAAAAGCGATCAAGGTTTCGCCAACGACTACTTGAGGATTGGCCTGATTAGTCCTGAGCGAACATTCACTCTCGTTCCAAGTGGTGCCGCGCTTTCCCAAAACGGTTTTCTGCACTATGTAGAGCCTCACGTGACGAAGCATGACCTATGCTCACCTCTCATTAGCGACGCACCGCCCACGTCCGCACTTCAGCCCCTCCCCAACCCCCGCCCCCACCCGCCAACCCCCCCAAATGAGACTGATTGTACACGGTTCGATTCCTCGTGTGACAAAGTTTATTTATTTATGCGTAGGGAACGCGCTGATCCATGACAATACTAGGCTGGAGAGGTTGACCGAGTGAGATAATTTTACAATTATAAAGCAGCAACAAAAGAAAGTAGAAAAACAAAAACTCAATAATGACTAAAGACTAAACGATGCCCTAAAATGAGCCTATGGATAAGAGGATATAGGAGAAGGGAAAAATGGAAATGCCCACAAAAATCGAGGTCACGTTTTTTTAAACCGCGTGCCACCAAGACGCTGCAAAACCACTCTGGGAGTGTACTCGCAGATCTATATCTTTCAACGGATGAGCCCTTCAAGTAAGCGTTAACGAAACCGTGCAATAAACGCAATAAGCTATTTCAAAAAAAGACCAAGTTCACATTAGACTTACTTTGTAGTGGCTGTAACGTAGACGATCACATGGTTCTTGAGATAGGTTCGATATCCAGAATTCATGAAAGCTCTTCAGCACAGCAATTGAGAATGCCCTGAAAATCAATGAATCCAGCTGTATATTACAGAAGAGTCCGGTGCCCGCTTACGTTCACTTGGTCGTGATGACTTCACTCGGCATTTTCTCTACACATTACACTTTTTGTCGTCGAAATTTATTTCCTACTTGTATTTTGACATGGGCGGAAGTGGTGTAGTGGCAAGTGGCACGCTTACCACGCGAGCGGTCCGGGGATCAAATCCTGGGTCGTGAGTCGCCCGGGCCAACCAAGCCTTCCATCCCTCCGGGGTCGGTTAATTGGTACCAGACTTTGTCTGGGAGGATAAAAAAACTGACTTGTAACATCGGCTGGCCCCCGCAAGTCATTGTATAGGCCACATCGCATTCAAATGCCACTGCGAATGTACAAATGGAAGTAGAATGCGTGCCGCATCCCAAAACGGGATTGATCAACGGCAAATGCTTTAGCTTTATTTCTTGACATGAACGAATATGCGTGGTCGTAGAGCAAACGCATGGCTTTAGAGGAGATGTTGTAGTTTTTGTAATGCCATGTTAAGTGGCCTAATTTCTTACTACTGATTCTGGGGACAGGTTTCCTATGCGCGAGCATGCCTGAGAAGCATATATAGGTAATGAATTTGATGATTTTCAAATGCATTTTTCTCCCGCTTCTTGGCAATTATCGGCATGGCCCAAGAGCTCGAATGTCTCACGCGGACTACATTAATTTTCATGCAATCGGGCCTTCTATCAGCGCAAATGACTTCAGACCAATGAGGAAAACCCTTGAAGACTAAACGAAAATATGAACATTATTCTCACAGAGTTCATGACCCGTGAGCATGGACATTTTACATACCAACGGCACTGAAAATGAAGAATCTCTCAAAAGTGCTAATCAGCGCAGATCATAAACCTAACAGCACTACTGAATGAATATTAGCGCAAGTTTCTGCTAGTCACTTTCAAAAATGAAATCCGACTCACTCTTCTGCCGCCTGTCCGTCATGTTTGAAATCCGTGTTTCGTTTTATGCGATCGATATATTGAAGAAGACTGCGGTACGAATAAATGGTGTCGAATTTTGCAATAGGCGTCGAACCAACTTCATCACTTCCGACAGCTACCAGTGCTACACGGGCGTTTCGCTGCGACACGTCGTAAGCAGACATCACTGACGTAACAAAGCGGTTCATCTAAACACCACCATTTCCTTTATGGTCCATGCTATTCTGCTGATGCTTGTTTGTGTTTCTGTTTGCATTATTCTTAACCTCGCAAATTAGCTAGCCCAAATGATTTTGTTCAAGAATATATGTAGCAATCAAAAACAGATCTTCGCCTTGTAAAATTTCTACTGAAAATGGCTCGCCTTCCGCGCTTCATTATTCAACGTATACCCGTCAAAATTTCATAATTTTACTTGAAACGTCCAAATAATTATGGGTGGGCAAAAGTAAAATGCCATAGGAACACCACATAGACTGAAGACGGCATGAAACTGTTGTTTCTATCATTGGTCACCGACGCACCTCCACTACATCCGGTTGTAGGGTTTTCAAAACCAACTTCTGGTTTCTGACTCACGATCAGGCAACTAATTTACAGTCGGTATCTCGAACTCTGATTGGGCGTGTCACCGGAAATGACGTGGCAGCCATCGCACTTGCTAGATGCCACGTGGATAAGATACTCCGCCAGATATCAGCGAAGCATGCTGGAAGCAGCTTATCCGCGCAATTTCTATCAAGTGCGGTGGCTGCCACGTCATTTCCGGTGACACGCCCAATCAGACTTCGAGATTTGGAGTGTAATGTAGGGGTGCGCTCATCGGGAGGCACAGCAGGATTTAGTGAGAAATTTGTTCCCGGCAGGCTTTGTCAAGTTATCTTCTTTTGCCAGAAAATGTTTTAACCCATAACGGACGGCGTGCGCCACAAGGTGGCGCACGACTTATTTCTTTTGTTTTTGGAATGTTTCTAGCAATCTTAATATACCCATATATACTCTCAGCAATGTGGAATAACATATCTTCCCAGGACCTGGACGGCTGGATTTTTGACAAACCTACAATAAATTTTACATACATTTTGTCTTAATTTACATAAGTTTACTATTTGATGGGTGGCTTACCCATGGTTCACACGTCCCGAGACCCCTTCCCCTAAATATAGCCACATCCTTGCTCGGGGTTGTTGTTTCGCATTTTTCGATAATGTCACCTACAGCTTCCATTCATTCTTTGCACCCTAGTTTTAGAGCGGAAAGGCGGGTTACGAACTTGTCGTCAACGGAAATCTCTTCTTTTGGATGATGAGACACGGACACCTACTTTAGCCCGTCTTAACCCTGCTGTTCGCATAAGCCTACATAAACCCTACCCTGGGTGGCGGCGTGCGCCACATGGTGGCGCACGCGAAAAATACACTGGCCGTCCGTTATGGGGTTAAATAACGCACGCTGGAGTGAATAAAAGTGGAGAAGGAGAAGGAACATTGGCGCGGCACTTCCTTCCCTCTGTTAGGTCTTCTTTCCTTGATACTTAATATAGGATGGGTTGCAGTGAGGTTATTTCGAGCCCTCCCACCCCCAATACGTGATAAATTTAGAGTTGCTATGATGCCCTGGCTCGATTCGATCCCAACTCCTGCCTTTGATGCGATTCTTTATATGCATCGATTGATACGTGGCCGCCCCAAGGAAAACTTCTTCGCATGCGTTTCCGTTATTTTCGGCAACCCCGCGTACCCTCGAACTTCCATTGAGTGTGGTTTTCGTAAGTTTCTTCCCTTCGTAGACTAAATCTTCTTGCGAAAACTTTTGCATGGTATCTAGTGAGATATAACTGAACTTTTCAGTTTGAGAATAAATGCAAGAAGTTTTCTTGAACGACTCCTCTAACCAGCCCTTCGCCGATCGCTGCCAGGTTTTCCTCCTTTTTTGAATCGGAATTTATATCTCACGCCGGTCAGCCCTTTCGCCATTACAGTTTGTACAGCATTCATCATATCCTATCATTCTTTACATGTAAATATTTATGTATTATATATTTATTGGGAGACTTACGTAGTACATAGAGGACTTCAACCATCTTACTAATTAAACAAGTGGGCGTGGTATAAATGTATGTAGTATTGAGGGTGTGATAAAGAGAACGAGTTTGAAGTAGGGGCTGACATAGGTAACGAGGGCTGTACAAAGTGTAAAAGGGAAGGTCCAGCGTGAGCCAGGCATTCTGAACTACAAAAAAGAGGGGTGGCTCGGGAGCTTGATGCGATCCGTCTGATAAACAAATAAAGAAGCAGCGTTAAGCGTTGTTCGGGGCAAACAATAAATGGCAACTTACATCATCCAAGCGATCTTTCGATTCCTTGCTGACGCCGATGAGGAAAAGAATATCAAAGCGGAAGCCTTCTGGTAATGCTGAGGTCGTCGGCAGCTCGGAAGTGAAGAAGCTCGTGGTCGTAGTGAGCTCTGGTGTTGTTCCTGTGCTAGTAGTCGTTGTCGGATATGGCATACCGCAGTAGATCCCACCGTTCGCACTGAAAGAGAGGTGCATGAGAACGGATAGTCTTCTGCTGAGGTTTTTTTGTTGTCCAGATGGAAATTCGTGAGAATTTCACAGTAAAAAAGATGGCATACTTGACCTATTCGCACGTCAAATGCCTATGAGGACCCACGAATGGGCCATTGCGTCCATTGGTGGCCCGTATATGAGAGGTGGAAAAAAATAAGCGATTTAGGAAAACTGCAGTGGCTTGTATGGCTCTCCCCATGGCTTTCTTCACACATACCCTTAGGGATCGCCGTCACTTCATTTGAAACAGACTAACATGCTGGTTCATCTCGTGGGCTCGGTCGCCCACAAATCACCAATTCCGAAACATTCACAACAATGGAGAAAGAAAAAGCACTCACTCTGCGTCGCGAATGAAGCTGCCGCACAGAAGCCACCTTATTTTGCAGTCCAGTTGAATCATACGCTATAAAAGAGCAAGCGGCTCCACCAGCGATGACCTAGAAAAACGTCCTCTCTACTGAGCAAAAGATACTATGCACAATATAGTATAGTGATCAAATTTTTTTCTCGACATGATCTGATCAACAGTTGCAAATAATAAGCGGACTTGGTTGAGAACTGACTCCCAAGCTGATCCGAAAAGCACAAAAGGAGTATTCAAGACTGACCTGGAGAGCAGTCTGGTCAGTAACATTCGGCCCATAGCCGACAGTGATAATACCGTAGCTGCCGTTCTTGAGGATCTCCGCAGTGATTCTTAGCGGTTCATCGTCGAATCTGCAGTAACCTCATGTTGCAATTACATTTGTCAACCGGTGAGAAGGCTATCATCATTAAAGGTAGGGCGCGTTTGCAGATCCAAATTAGGCGTTGATCTCTAGTTATGGCCGGCTTCAATATCTACAGGGTGGATAAAAAGTATAGGACGCCATGCTTTGAGGGTGAAAGTCAAGAAGGAGCTTCTATGAGCAAACCAATTCCACAGGAGAATAGATTTGAGCTAAAGTGGTCACCTAGGGCAAAAGATACTCTAACGCTGGCGATTCTGCTTCACCGGAGGCCCTCATTCCATTGACTGGATTAGCAGTGCGCCGCAGACAGTACGGCGATGTCGTCCCACGTCTTCTGAAGCGCTTAACTTCAGTCACTAGCAGTAGATGTCTTCTGAGATTTTGCCTCTATCATCGCTCCCAGAGAATCGGGCCCAAAGTAGGCGAAAGGAGGCACTATTCCTTGCCAGTTTGGGAATGTGCGCGTCCAGAACGGCTTTAATAGAGTTGAAAGTATAATCAGTTAGCCCATTTCTATTGAAGAGCAAAGGGTAGAATGCTTTTGGATCCAGAAAAAAATGCCGTATCTCCGCGTCGTCTATCGAAAGACCTTTGAGTTACTTAGGTTTTTGAAGATGAACACCAATGGAACTTCCGCTTTAAATGTGACCCCCGCTCCAAACTACGAAGTTTCGAGAGAGTCTGCTGTAGACAAAACTTCATTTCGGGGCTTGCTGTCAGTTTCTGAGAGATTTCTGAGTTTCTGAGAGACGTGCCTCGACTTTAGAGATCTCGAAGAAGTTCTGCAGTTAACGCACCAACCCAAGAGAATCGCGGCGATCGATCATCGCAATCGCAAGAGAAATCCGGCGCGCTTCGAGCTCGCGCAGTGAGTTTGCGTCTTTTAGTCGATTCTATTCGAACTGCTCCAGTCAGCGTAGATAGGGTCATTAACTCTTTACATAGATTAGAGCACCTCCCAAGATCATTTGGAAGAAAGACGGCAGATCAAAAGGTGAAAAAGATGGCGACTTAAAGGCACGCTCCGCGACCAGGCGGGCTCGCCCGTTCCATCCAGGGTAGTAGGCAGGTGACAGTGCTGGGACTGTGGACCCTTGTGCGGTTTTAAAGGTGCTAGACAAAGGCGCAAGTGTTGATCGCGCCCCTTTTGCCGCTTGAAAGTGCGCGACAAAGGCGCAAGGAGCTCGTCCAACCCGCAACTCACACCTTCGTCCGCAAGCCCCACCCTCCGCTGTCGGTTGCCACGTGGCGCTGCTTGAAAAGCGCGGGCGCATTTGAGGCAGCGGTCCCATCGCGATCCAATGTTATTGGCACTGGAGCAACTAGAGTTAGGTTCGTGAAACTCGTCCAACGCGCCTCTTCTCTATCCCAAGGTGGAATGTGGCTGAAATAGGGGAGGTCTCTGTACGGGGCGTAATCGGTGGTTTCGTTTGCTTTCCTTCTCTTTTACAGACCACCTCCCACCTATAGCTTCATAACTGAACGCTTTTCCACACCTATTTTATCCCGAATCTTGCCTTTAAGCTGGCTCCATAATTGTAAGTGATCCTCTTCTAGGTGATTGCCCTGATCATCTGAGTGTGCAACGTTTTCGACCTCCCACAGAGGTATCTGCTGGAGTCGTGAGAGCAGCGAATATGTATCAAAGAGTGGAAAAGGGAATAACGAGTCGATCTGCGAAGTAGCACCTTCGGAGACTGCCTCCAGGCATTCCCTTGATAGGTCGATGCGAAGAAATTTTCATAGCAAAGTTCAGATGAACTTTGGACCAAATAACTTATGGTGCTTCTTACACAGTTTCGATAATTTCAGAAAATTTCAAAACGTTCCGAAAATGCTCCATGGCTCTGTGCCAGCAAGCCGTTCAAACCGCGTCCTATACATTCAGCCACCCTGTATGTGTAAAGGTGATAGTTTCTATGGAGAAGCATGTTGGATTCTCAAGGAAAAAAGCGCGAAAAATAGTCAGGGATGCGAGTTTCACCAACTCTTATGTTCCTGTCATTCTTTCCTCGAGAGAATGAACGCAATCAGTTGCTAAATATTCTAAGTGTTGGCAAGTCTGCAGGGAACCGTTTGTTTTTATCCCTGATAAAGGCAATATCAAGGCGGACCAAAGATTGGCGAAATCTGCCTCTAAATATTTGATTTCTTGGACGAGAGCCTTCTCTGAGTAAAACTTGGCAAAGCTGAATAAACACTGTCATCGCGAAAAAAAAGAGTGGACCAACTTTGTAGTAGGAGTGACGTAGACGATCACATGATTCTTGAGATTGGTTCGATATCCAGAATTCATGAAATCCTTAAGCACAGCAATTGTGAATGCCCTGAAAATCAGTGAATCCAGCTACATAGTACACGAGAACTTTGTGTCAACGCTGATGCTCTCTAGGTCCTCTTAAATTCACCCGGGTTTTTTGAGTTCCTCAATTTTTCTTTGAAATTTTTTACCAATAGTAGGCGCTGCCGTGGATGAATATTGCATGGTCGTAAAACAAACAGACGAATTTGAAGAGCATTTCTCAGTTCCAAGTTGAGTAGCCTAATTTGTTACTACCGTTCCAGCGCAAGATTATGATATGTGGCGCAACCCGAATACCGGGCAAACGACTTGACGATCATAAAGCATTTCTCAACTCAATTTTCGCAAGCACCGGCATGTGCCAAGGCCTCAGCCTCTACTATGTGTTCATTAATTTTTGTGAAAACAGAGGGCTTGCGAATCACTAGAGAGCAATGCTTGAAACGACTGAAAGAAACAATACGATTATTTATTGATTCTCGGTTTCCCTGCGATCTATGAAAATGGTGCCATGAACATCGAAATACTGAAATGAAGATCTACGCAAGCTTCGTTTCGCGCGAATCGAATATGTGGTGGAGCTTAACACATTCACGCCGATGGCCGCCCATATGGGCTGCCAACAACATGTGCTCCTGGGACGATGGCAGCCCATATGGGCTGCCAACTGATAATCGCTTGCCAGGCGCTAGGAATGGACAGATAGGTGGGCAAACCTCGTAATCGAGTGTAAAATGCTTTTAAATTCCTTCACGGGGAAAGTGAATAAATGCTCTCTTTTCGTAACCACTATTTGTCGTTCTGATCGAAATCCTACTGTTATATGTTTAGATAATCTTTACGCATTGGACATTGCAGAAATTATTTTGTGACATTCATGTTTTTGTTCATTTACAAAACAAAATCTGCGGTTATGTGGTGAGGCGGCGGCGCCCACAAAATCGCGTCCGTCCCACGCGACCGAAAAGTGGAAAAGGGGCGTCGTCGTGAATGTGTTAATGGAAAATTCTCAGTAAGTGTTGCTCAACAATTACTCCGGTTGTTACAGGAAGTCAACAAGCCACTTATCCTCTTGTCCTCTTATCCTCTTATATATAAAGCAGCAGTTTGGTGTGTTTGTCTGTTTGTAACCAGGGGCTCGCACGCTACGTAGACCCAAGAAAACAGTTAAGGCATGGTCCCGGATGGGTAGGAAGCTGCCCCTTAGGGCGTGTAGGGTGAAGGTAGGGCTTGGTTAGAAAGGGTATGGTAGTGGGCGGAGCCCGGTCAGGTGGGCGGGGCTTGCGCTGGAATCTCCTTAGAAAACATAGGTTTTTGTGCAGAGGCCTCGAATTGCTAAGCGAATCGCAACATTGATTGGGTAGTGTCGTAGGAGTTGATTTTGGATGGGTCACATGTTATCGATCGATATCGATTGAAAATATCGGTTTTTGCGCAGAGGGCTCGAATGAGGTTGGGAATCACAGTATTGATTGAGGCTGTGGTAAAAGTCGAAATTCTATCGGGTCACATGCTATCGATCGATATCGATTGAAAATATCGGTTTTTGCGCAGAGTGCTCGAATAAGGTTGGGAATCACACTATTGATTGATGGCTGACACTCCTTCAGAGAACGCTCCACCCACAACGGGCGGGCCTCCCAGATTCGACTTTTAAACCCAGTGCACACCTTTACTCTTTTTTTTCGGTGTTTTGGCTATACCTATACCCAAACTTGAGCATTCTGCCGTCGGCTGCTCCTAACTCGACGCATGCCCCGCCCACTGTGGGCGGAGTTTCCCATGGTCCATGTCTGCCCCGTGTAGCCTGACTCATTCTCTACCCATCCCGAACTTGACCTGGACTCTGATGGTGGTTCCTTAGATAGTACTTAATTTTTTCAAATAGACACACAAAGGCTTAGCCCTCTATATCCCCTCTATCCTCTTATATATAAAGCAGCAGTTTGGTGTGTTTGTCTGTCTGTAACCACTAGGGGGGGGGGAACGGGAAATTCTCTACTTCCCCATTCAGTCCTTCACCCCAAAATATATAGGAACAACTCCGTTTCCTTACCACCTCCTCAAATTCGAGCCTCTTCTCGAACTTTCAACCTTCACCAACTCCAAGTACGGCTCCTCCCGAACAACTCAAATACCACTCCCCTAATTGAGAGCTACGAAACGCACGTTAACCCTGCCACGAGAATCCATCCTCTCCAGCCGTGTCTCGCGCGCGGTATCGTGCGCAGCTAAACTGGTATATGACTAAAACGACTGGAGAAGAAACCTCCTAAACTGATGGGGTTCAACAAGTAGCAAATTTCTGTCGGTGTCATTCAAAGAAAAAAATCCGACTCACTCTTCTCCCGCCTGTCCGTCATGTTTGAAATCCGTGTATTGC
>MU888697.1:0-10513 GCA_036418205.1 Ostertagia ostertagi
AGCTCAGCTTTTCATGGTATCCGAACCATAACTTGTCAGCACTCATACATTTAGCGTGTTGAGCCGGTTAGCCGGTATTACAGCACTGACGTAGTACCGTAGACGTTTTAGAACAGGTTTAGAGACAAATCATCGAGGAGTTTCCTTCCTACAGAAAAGGGGATAGCTATAGACGGCGCATTCATCCTACAGAACCATTTTCGCAGTTGGATACCCTTTCCCACGAGCTATACTTACGCCATCGCGTGCTCTGAAACCGACAGCTACGGAACAGCAACGATATACAAAACTAGGGATAGCCGTAAGGGATTTTTTCCTTCGTAATCAGAAAGCGGGAGATGAAAAAGGGCTCTGCGATTGCTGATTTAAAATATAGTAGAGAAGCAATCTTATCAGACTGACCGTTGAGGAGTTGAGGTTCGTAAGGTCGAGGGTCTCGATGTTGATTTGCATTGATTAGGGGGCCAGCCTCACAATCTCATCTTGCCTCACCACAGCGAACACAATCCCCACTTATGTAAGGAAGCGATATAAGCCTTTTCCAGAGTTGAGCAGACCAGAAGACAGCGCTCATGATTAAACGGTGCAATTTCTTCGATGTTCGGCTGAGGCATTGAACGTGCGCGGCGGGCAATAAACATGATTCACCGCGCTGTCAGCGGATATGTGGTTGTCTCCGGGGATAGGTCGGCAGGGGACCGGGAAAGAACTCCGCAGTCTAACGAGCCAAGTCACTACATAAAACTCAATTTATGACACATATTATTCTTCCCACGGCCATCAGTGCTACTTGCGATTGCTTTGACGGTAACGGCCTCGCATTGATGGGTAGCTATTTAGAAAAGGCCGACCTCAAGCATAAGCGTAGCAGTTTCGAAGCCAAGTAGACCGACAAATGACTAACTCATTACTTTCATCGCATGCTTTTACTCAGACTACTTGTGCTGTCTCAAGCATGTATGTTAAGCCAATCAGGCAATGGAAGAAATAAAAAAAAGGCTGAGAGCAGAGCACCCATCTTTTTGTTGCTACGCTAGCGCTCGTAGCTCACGTTTTAGAGCTTTGGCGATTCCACTTATGAGAAACGACCGTGAGGTTGGACAATCTGGCGGTTTCTGATGCATATTCTTCTTCTTTCTGACCACGTCGGAGTAGAAAACTTCAATTGTTCAGTCGGTGATCACATCTGATCAATTCTGAAGACTCTTTCGAGGATACGGTTTTTTTTGCAAGGTACTCTTGGATACAAGTGGTGAGGATAGCTTATGCGCTTACCCTATCTCTTCGAGTGTCAAGATTTTAGATATATTCCAGTATTGCCCGGTAGTAGCAGATCTAGCTCTATCTTACCCTACCCCATACCGAAGTCAAGGTTAAATTCGAGCAGATGCTCTGATGGCGGAACTTGTTCCAAATTTAGAGAGACCACCTCGAACGAAGAATAATTGACACTGGCTTCTCAGATCCATACGGACCTGTCGAGAGAGCGTGGGGCAACACGGCCCAAACTGTAATATTATACAATGACCCAGGGAGGTGGTAGGCGAGAATCGAGGCGGAATAATATTAGACGAAACAGCACTGTTTCGGAACGGGGAAGCTCAGCAAATTGCCACACAGAAGAAGTGTGCCTACAGCGAGTTGCAGAAGTCACTAAGCCCGGATGATGTGCCTGCCTACAAAATATCTGCTTACAAAACTTGGCTGGCAGGAGACTAGCCACGGATGTCGTTGCTAAGGCAAAAGATCTGACATCCTTATCCAATAGCCTGGCAAGCCGAAACGCAGAAAAATTTGTCTTAATGCAGCCTAAAGATTGTCACCGAGCTACTCAAGACAGTCACAACCAGCAACCATTGTGCCATCCGAAGAAAATTGAGAAATCGAAAAGCGACAAGAGTATTGCAATAAGCTTATTGATGAAGATCCTGCAAGAGCAGCTCATCAATGGAACAGACAGCTGGTCTCCTCATCGCTTTCTCAATCATTTAGGTTCGACGGGCATAAGGACATGAAGCCTTAGCAAGCAGCTTGGTTCGAGTAGAGTACCAATGGAGGCTTGGAGGCTCGAAGCGCGTAGAAGCGCTGATATATGTAGAGTAACAAGCTTTTGAGCATGGTGCCGCGAAGCCGATGAGGTGTCTGGAGGCCTGAAAGAACAGAGTAGCCATCTGTTCCACTTCAAGCCAGGGGATACTGGGGGTTATGTTGACGTAGCATAACATGTTTCATACAAGGGGTTCATCGACTCAAAGCCCAACCAGAGTTGGTGCGGAATTCAGCCCTGAAAGTTCTAACCTAGAACGTATGTACAGGGGTAGCCAAAAAAAGAGTCACTCCTACTCACATTCAAAACAGAATTAATTACACTTTGCCAAAACCAAACCGAATGAGCTCAATTGCATATTGAAGAGCACATTCTATTCTATCAAAAACAATTGCATATAGTGGCCTTCTACACCGACGACACCAGAAGATTTTCCCACGGAAACATGGTTCGCGGTACGAGCTCAACGGGGTCGTCGAGAAACCATAGACGATTACGACGTCTCTGGAAACGCTGGTCAAAAGCCGTCTTGCATAGTCAGAGCTAGTGTCCCTAAGAAGCAATCACCAGTTATCCGATTGAAGAAATTATGTAGCAGCTTCAGAATGGAGCGATTATGTAGGCCTCCTTGAGCTCGACGGTGATGACAGATGACGTCATATTCTGGAGACGGTGAACGCAGCGAAGGTGGGCCTGATTCTGCTTATGGGGGACATCTAAGGAATAATTTCGCCGTATAACTCCCAATAACAGCGGCATCCTTTGCGACGAAAAGTTTGATGATATGCGCCATAGGCAAAGTGACTCTTTTTTTTGCCCCCCCCCCTGTACACAGGGAGCTTCAAGCACGAAGGCCGGTGATCATAAACGAGGGCTCCAGTGAGGTCAAAGCCACGGCAAAAGAAGTCAAAGAATAATGTGGCGACGACTAACAAGGACACTGCAACAGCGGGCAGCTGAATTAATGTGCAACAAATAACTTATGCCACTGAAGTTCCCTTGCTAGAACTCCCATTTCACGTCCATTCCGTTTAGATTTAAGGGTTGGAAAAGTTGGTCGTTTCAGCTCGTGACTCCTGACAGGCGCAGTTATAAGCTATAGATCGCAGATTTCAAGCGCTTGATGACACATAACACGAATGAAGCGAATGTCGTTTTAGATTGGCTGAATCTGCCTTGTTCTTTCATTGATCGCATACGCGACTTGAGACATTCGTAAACGGAATTGAAAGAGCCGTTCATTCGACTCCACCAAATTGATGTGATGAGCACTGCCTGCATGTCAGTGCTCTCACTGTTCAGAGGAATCTTCCACGGAAAATGACAAGTGGGCGGGAACCGGGAAGTGGTTTTGCGACGAAATGCATGGTAGGTACGGATCCACGTTCATGGGAAGGTTTGAAGTGAATCCTGTTCACGTTCGTGCGTTCGACACGTGGATCCGTACCTACCATGCATTTCGTCACAAAAACTTCCGGTCCCGCCCACTGGTCCATGGTCCGTGGAAGATTCCTTTAACCGTCTTGCATTGTATAGTATAGGTGAGTGTTTCGCTGATGTATAAAGTTAGGTTCTTGAAGGTGTTGCGTATTCAACCGTATGGCACTGCGCTAAACTGACTTTGTCGTCTAGCAATAGAGTATTCCAAAGCAATGCACCTCAACTGTGCAGAGCAGCCTTACACCATGGCCTTAAGGAATCTTACCATGGAAATCCCCGCTCCAATACCACAAAAAACGATCCTTAGAGCCTCTACCCGTTAAATTGCAAAAAGAACGGATAATAAGCTTTGGTCATAATAATTATTGACTAGTTAGACAACAAAAAATTTGGAATCCCCGCCGTGAAACTTTCACAGCTGTTAGCAGCGTGGATTTCAACACGTGCAAACGTGTCAAAAGCGTGAACGTGAACAGGACTTATGTTTTACCTTCCCATCACTACCCGTCCTTCCCGGTGTTGTAATCTTTCCATCTCTTTCGTTCGTCTAACTTTTGCCCCGCTCATGTCCTTCAGTGACCATGCCAACACCTCCACATAAGATTAAAAAGACCACTTTTCTTGTGTTTTCGTGAAGATTCCTTAAACGAAGGCAACTTTAGTACTACAAACAACTTTAGTTACAGATCCGAGCGTCATCGAGACACTATAGAAAAGGGTAGAGAAGAGTCTGGCAAAAAAAGAACTAGGAATATAGCGAGAAACTCTTCAAATTTGAAGAAAATTGAGGAGGTTGTCCCAATAGATAGTGCATTCATTGACTGGTTCCACACTTAGGCCCTGTTGAGGTTTCAGCAACTCCAAAAGGCTATTAACAGAGTACTGAATGTGCTTGTTGTTTTTTATCATTCGTTCGGTTGTTTTTTTGATTAATAAGCTTTCTACAATAATTTGGAACCTACTTGGAATTTGGTCATAAGAAAAGGATAAAGCATTTGCCGTTGATCAATCCCTTTTTGGGATGCGGCACGCATTCTACTTCCATTTGTACATTCGTAGTGGCGTTTGAATGCGATGTGGCCTATACAATGACTTGCGGGGCCAGCCGATGTACAAGTCAGTGTTTTTATCCTCCCAGACAAGTCTGGTACCAATTAACCGACCCCGGAGGGATGGAAGGCTTGGTTGGCCCGGGCGACTCACGACCCAGGATTTGATCCCCGGACCGCTCGCGTGGTAAGCGTGCCACTTGCCACTACACCACTTCCGCCCTGAATTTGGTCATACTCGAGAATTTCTATTAAAAGACTTTTTCATTCTTAACTCTTCCTCCCATTCCACACTAATACTTGCTTAGTGAAGAATGCTTGCCTCCAAAACATATCAAAATTTGAACTGATTTGATTCAGCAGAAAAAAGTTACGGCCGAAAATGCATTTGCTGAAGACTTTGAGCGCTACTGTATGTGGGAGGCATTGCTCTAGTTTTATCGAATTCGCCTTCGAGAATGCCCGAAATATCCACGTTTAGCCGGTTTCAAATAGAAATAGCCTATTGAAAAACTTAGACAATGCCGGTTTCTTCATTCCTTTATTTTACTTTATTTATCTAATCTCATCTAAATTCTTTACCTAGTAATTTGTTTGTTGCACACACGCAATGCTTATGAAGCAATTACTGAACATAGAGCCGGTGTGAGATGAATTCGTTGGATGCGGCACACGAGACCCATTCCAGGCAGTTCACTTTCGATAGCTGTGTTGAGTTCCATGTAGGGAGAATGTACAGTAGCGGTCAAAAGTGTTCGCCGAAACGACTTTCAGTGCACTTATTTTTTCTCGCTTGAGCAACGCCCTTCAAAGATTGATATACTATGTTTCTAGTGTTTTTATGTCCCCAAGTCTCAAAGATAAAAGTGGGCGGAAGTGGTGTAGTGGCAAGTGGCACGCTTACCACGCGAGCGGTCCGGGGATCAAATCCTGGGTCGTGAGTCGCCCGGCCAACCAAGCCTTCCATCCCTCCGGGGTCGGTTAATTGGTACCAGACTTGTCTGGGAGGATAAAAACACTGACTTGTACATCGGCTGGCCCGCAAGTCATTGTATAGGCCACATCGCATTCAAACGCCACTACGAATGTACAAATGGAAGTAGAATGCGTGCCGCATCCCAAAAAGGGATTGATCAACGGCAAATGCTTTCCTTTTTATCCTTTATTTCGAGGTATCATCGACTTTTTTTGACAAAACGAAGAGAAGCACGGAAAGCCGTTCCGGTCAACACTTTTTAACCGCTATGATGCGTCATGTGTATCCTACTAGTGCAGCTGTCTATGCGGTCGGCCACAATACAAGCCCTTTTCTCTTCCAAACTGAAACCTTACTTCCTGGCGAAGATTTCACCAGGCCACTGTTTCTTCGGATGCTGTAGCCCTTGGATAGAGGTAATCAGTCTTTACATGGCAGCTTAAGGCCTTTCACAATGTATTCATCTGACATGTTTCACAAAACTTCTCAAACACTGAAATTGTAGACGATTTAGCTTCTGCAGGCTGGTCCAAAATTATGAGGTGGCTTGATGGGACAAACAAACCTCAGAAAAGTTTAACAAGAATGCTGGGTTGTGAAGAAAACTTTTGCCTTAGACGGGATTCGAATCCGCACCCAGTTGCTTGCAGGGCAAGTGCGCTAAAAGTTACGCTACAGGAATACCATTTCATCCTAGTTCAGCTCTTCATGGTGTACTTACCATAGCTTCACAGCACTCACACGTATAGCGCGTTGAGCTGGGTAACCTATATCGCCAGTGAACCGCATGGCTAAGCTTTAGCAGTTGATTTGATATTCTGGGCGAGCTTTTGTCACTGCAGCCTATTGTGAAGCATCTCGCAACGTGGCAGGGGGTGTTTTCACTGTTATCTCACATTCCTGATTGACGATTGAGATTGCAGCTACTGCAATTTACTACGACTCGTAAATGAAAAGGGATGCGTCTGCGGTCGGCGGAACCTAAGCAAGTCTCAAAATATTTCCATGCCTTCTGCTTCGCCTTCGTCTGAGTATCAAAGCTCTCCGGGGCTTCATTTGCACCTACCTCCAGGATGTACCAAACAGGATACTTGAAAAATTTAAATGGCGAATTTCTTTATACGAATTCACGATTAGAATGAAGGTCGAAGAAGGAGTAATTCACCTAGTTGAGGGACCCGCGGACCTCCTGAGGGTGCGGACTGAAGCGCAATTGGCACCGAAGGAGTTGACCTCGGCGACCTATTAAGGCTCAATCTTGGCGCGGTGGGCCAGTGCACGCCCACCGATCATCTGATCACTCGCCGCAGGTCTATACGTGGCGAGTGATTAGATAGCTGAGAGAGCGTAGTGTTGAAGAGGGCACAGCGATGAGAGTCGCATCAATGCTCAAATCAACGGGCAAGGAAGGGGTCCCATTTCTCGGGTTCTGGGCCGTTTCTCATGGTTCTTCCTTCTTTCGTGTACCACTCACCATCCCTAGGTTAATTTGAAATGGGTTGCTTTTTCATCGTGAATTCGTCCTTTAAGTGAACGATTCCTAAGTAACAATTCCTCGAAAGCAATGAACGCGAAAAATAGTTTTGCAGAATTTTTGGTTTATGATTGTTCTGTCCTGTAAAAGTTCCAAGTAGAGAACTCGAATGGCTTTCTATCCACTACAGATGTGGAGTCTTTAGAGTGTCTGGCTGGGTTTTCACATCAATTTTTTCATTTTGGGGTACGAAAGTCGACAAGGGGAGAGCAGTTTCTGCATCTGATAATTGTCCTGGTGGTAACTGTAACTTTCGAGTCTCCGAATTTTCCATCTGTGGTGGTTCCAACTTATTGAAGAGTTGAACTGTTGCCCATAAGAGCTTCCCTGATACGTTGAACTGCTGCTAGATGTAACGTGCCAGAGCCCCTAGTGAGTTCAATTTGAGGACTGACGTAAGTGATGTAGTTATTTCACTAGTTTTGAGAACTTCATGAAATTTGGTTTCATTAGGAAGAAGACATTGTACCCTTCACATAGTGCACAGAAAAGGAGATGAAAATGGAGCGACTCGGAAAAAAGTGGATATGACCGCGCGCGCACGCGGTCCTCATAATTTTGGCCCACCCTGGGGATGATTCATGGTTCCAGAACTCGTATTACGCTCATTAATGTTCGGCTTGCAAGGCATGTAAGCCTTCACCCAAGTACCCCCTCGGCGGGTTGTTTCCCAAGTGTTCCATTTCTTTCCTTGTGGCATCACATCATATCTCCACTGTCACTTGCAATCCTGGACCTTGTCTTTGAGATCTCTAACCTTGATCAATATTTACTATTTTGCTTAGATGCTTAATAATTGTCATTGATGAGCGTTAATTTGTCGCGAATTGTTGTAATTCAGTAGCTTATTTTCGTTTCTTCTGCAATGAACTGTTGTAGAGGCAGTACCCTCAGCAGTGTCGCTTCAGTGGGCATTACTTGATAGCTTTGACTTTCGCAGCGTTAGTAATAGCGAGGTAAGAAGAAAATGTCTTTTCAGCGATATCGGAGTAAAACCAAACAAAGCTGTCCTAATTTCGCCGTCCTCGTGCTCCCTGCGGAATTCTTTGTGGTCCTGCCTTCATTTGCATAAGCCAATGCGATCTGCTCTAGCGATACCGAACGATCTTGCGTCATGATTGAGATTGAGACGAATGGCACCAGTGTGGCGTCCACTCTCAGTGCCCCTCCGGATGAGAGGCTTTAAATAATTGAACGGATGCCCATTGCGGTGCCAAGATTGAAGCCTTTCAGTGCAACGATAACCATCTCATTCATTCGGCTCCGTCATTATTGTTTTCCCTCATTCGTACCGTCTTATTTCTCGGTCGATTTGACAAAATTCTGCTATCTGTGAGCTTCATTTGATTTGTATTGTAATTTTAAGGTTGTTCTGATGATGGCATTATTGCCGAAAACTTGTCAATAAATTGCGAAAGTCCAAAAGCTTCAAGAACATTCAATCTACTATCCTCAGTTGATTGTTTACAAGATCAGCTTTTCTTCCGATCCGTATACTTATTTATCTATTTGTTTATTTATTTCAACAAGTCGTTAGTCAATGCAATGCTAAAAGTAAACACACGACATAAAGCTATATCATTGAGGCGCTAAAGTAAGGTAGACGAATTCATATTAGAGGTGTTAGTATTAAACAATGAGAAAAGGAGATGTATTGCAAACTGTGCATTTTGTAAGTTCTGGGTTTGGCGTCCTTCAGACGCCCAGAGCCTGAGAAACAGTTTGGGTTCACTGGAACGTAGATATGCAAACTTCCCCTAACCGTGAAAAAAGGTGCGCCTAGGGGTAGTTTTAGGTCTGGAAAGAGAAGTTCTAAGCTGATCACCCTACTTATAAATGGTATGCGCTGTAGAAATGAGACTTTGTGAGCTGAACTTTTGCATGGTCGTCGATATGAGCTTCTTGAGACGTGAGACCATCAGTGTATGAGTCATTTCCTTCTCAATCTTGTGGAAGTTAACGCGCGAAGCGGTTGCTCAATTGTCGAGCACAAGACGTGCGTTCACTTTTTGATCAGATCGGGTAACCTTTGTTGTTATAGCGTGCTCAACGTTAAGCAGAGACAGAATTACGGTTTGTACAGAGATAGTACGCTTTCAAGGCGGAAGTGGTGTGTGGCAAGTGCGCACGCTCCATAACGATAGGGGATCAAAATCCTGGGGCCGTTAAGTCGCCCGGGCCAACAAGCTTCCATATTGGTCTCGGGGTCGCTAATCGGTTAATTGGTACCAGACTTGTCTGGGAGGATAAAAACACTGACTTGTACATCGGCTGGCCCCGCAAGTCATTGTATAGGCCACATCGCATTCAAACGCCACTACGAATGTACAAATGGAAGTAGAATGCGTGCCGCATCCCAAAAAGGGATTGATCAACGGCAAATGCTTTATCCTTTTATCCTTTTAGTACGCTTCTAGTCAGTGAGTCACTCCTATTTTTGAAGAGCGCTGTTTCTTTTCTTTCGCCGGTTTTTTCTTCACGTTCCCAAGCTTTGTTGGAGTGCATCAATAATCCAATTGCTCATTTAGGTGCTTCGCTGCTACGAATTTATCACTGCTCTACTTGTACAGTCTATCAGTAGGGCGGCATCAATGTGAGCACAGCACGGCATTCTAAAATAATAAAATAATTCTAAAAAAATAATGCTGTGGATATACTCTCACAGCAACCTTGTGCAAAATTTCAATCCTGCTGACGCAAATCCTTTGTACGTATTTATATGCTCACCCCGCGGCCATTTTCAAACATCTGGCTCTCTGTCCAGCGACAATTGCTTCTCAAAACCAATAATGGCAGATACAATATTGACCATTTTTCCAGCTTTGAGCACGGTTTTAACTTTATGCGATGCCATACCATATGTCGTCCCATAAACGATTACGACTTCGTTGAGTGTATTTTTCATTCCAGCAGCGTGTTGTCTTAAAGGCATGTCCCAGCGGCGAGTTAAACTGGCGTGCTTCTTGCACGCGAATGCGAATGTATTGGTGCGAAATGGGCCGGCAGTAAAGAAAAAGGGAAAAATCCGTCGAAAACGCTCAGGTTGAGGGCTCACTCACCTTCGCAATCGGCTGTGCTAAGGTAATGGGAGACTGAAGCGCGGAGAGGAGAATGAGACGAGAGAGCGTGAAATATGCGAATATGAGAAGAGAGCAACGGGGGAGCGCAGACAATGGCGTTCTGCGGATGGGAAACATTGCAGCTGCTGCAGCTAACTTTCAAAGGCCTTAGCGCCCTTGTCGGGCAATTTCCATGCACGGAAGTGCCACGACCTGTTATGCCCTTTAGGGGCCTATCATATTGACCAAAGAGAACCTTCCAGCCGGCCACATTGGTTGTACCTTTGAAAATGCTGATTCTAAAAGTTGCAGGAGCGTTACAAGTACACAAACAACTGCTATTGAAGGAATGATTACAGATACTCCAAGGGCTCTCGTGGACTCATATCAACTTTTTTCCTTCACGAA
>MU888698.1:0-10324 GCA_036418205.1 Ostertagia ostertagi
GAAGAAAGATCTACTGTATGATGCAGAAGAAACCTTATCGAATGAAAAGGAAAAGAAAACAAAAGAAAACTAATATTTGTTTCCGAAATGTGAGCTGAAAGGTCCTGCGCGGTCGACGGACTGCAGCCCACATATGGGCTGCATGGGCTCCAAGGTGGTAACCATGAGTCATTATGTACTACCTGTTGTGTTGAATTCTTATTAGAGTCTAGTCAAGTGAAGTCTAGGGAATGGCTAGCATGATTGCTGTAGTCTTGCTACAGGGACAAGGTATCCTTCGGCCATAAGGCTGAAAAAATCTAGACAAATAGGCTGCACTTGCAGGGAAACCCATAGCCCCTAGGGAAGGATGCAGCGAAGGAAGTGGTGGCGTCCACACCTATACAGATCATGCCAGCTTCATAGCACAAATTGCGTGATTAAGGCAACCAGCACTCCTGTTGCAACGCTTCCCACCCACTGCGACTGATGTAGAGATTAGCGTGCCCTCTTGAACGGCGTGCGTCATGTCCCTAGAGATTTCTGTTCTGAGATGCTCCGCGCACTTGTCTTTTGTTGAGGCGCAACGACCACCACACAGAATTTATCGTCACTTCTTATTCAGGATCTTTTCGGATGGAAGAGCACTCTTCATACGGATTTCTTTATCCGGCCGTCCCTAGCAGATAAATGCTAAAGGGAAGTGGTCAATGGCTTGATAAGGCGCCAGAACCCTTTGAGAGAGCAGCACCACCTACGCATCGTAGGTGAAAGTGGTTGCACAAGCAGCAGACTTGGTATGATAGCGTTATCGTTATAGCCCGAATTTCATTCTGGAGGGCACCCAATCATTCCAATCGACCGTACCTTCTTACCAGTTTGGCGGCGCACGCATTCGCGTGTATCAGACGGGACTGCAGTTGTATTAAACTGGGTGGATTGACTTGCAGAGGCCTAACAGAAAATTTTGGCAGATTAGAAGCGCGCGCTCCGGCGAGCATGGCCTATGGAACAGGGTCGGTCCTATCGTTGCTACTTTTCGAAAAATTTTTACGACCCCCCTCCCCCAAGGTGGATTTGATACGACCCCCTTTTCCCTACCTCCACCATCTCCATCTTCCATCAAAACCCCGCCCACTTTTTCCTCCAAAAATGCCGTCGAGCGGGGAGGGTATATAGTCACTCTGAAACGGTAAATATCTCCCAAAATTTCCTTCTATTTCCGCCATTTCAATCCCATTTTTTACCTATACTCCCACTACTTCCTTTTCTAGGGGAGTATATACGCGCGCTGAAACGGCAAATTTTCTCCCGCGCCGCTCCCCTCATCACATGCAACTTCTTACAACCGAAGCAAGTACGACCCCCCTCTACAAACTCATCAAAATACGACCCCCCCCGTTGCTACTTGTAGCAACATAGGGTTGACCCTGCTATGGAAACCACTGATCGAGCGTGAAGTAACGAATGCACCTGACTAGTGATTACCTATGAACCATAGGCGGGGGGAGGGGAGCGGGAGGGGACAAGTTTCAACATGGTAGAATGGACGGTTGACTTGCGTAAATATAAAGCATGAAGCGTAAATATGTCATATTTTTCAGGAATTTTCCATCCCTGAGGCAGCTTTTATTTAGCGAAAAAGGAGATTCCGGTCTCGAGTATACCGCAATTAGATCTCCTTAATTTGAATAAATATTCATTCGCCTAATCTAAATAGAAAGGAGTAGCGTAAGTCACCAACGGGAATCAACGACCTCACATTCATCCAGTCCGAATCTTTAGCTTCTTATGAGCCAATGTAGGAAAGACTATGAAGTTACTGACGCCAATGAGGAAAAGAATATCGAAGCGAAGTGGTGGTGGTAAGGTGGTCGTTGTGGGCACAGACGACGTTGAAATCCACAGGCCAAGGTGACGTCGCGATCGTTGTCGTTGTGTTTAATCCACCGCAGTACTTTCCACCGTTCGCACTGAAATCGTCAAACATATCAAAAAGTTCGAATTCCTAACTCATCATCCATGAGGAGAATTTCTCTCGAATTCTGATGGAGTTATTTGTTCCCAAGGACAGAACCCTAAATGCTTTCGCAATGCGAAGATGATCCTTGCAGGGCGAGTCCACATTCAATCTACGAAGGCAAACAATTGGGCCACTACGCGTTTCCAGTTGGATAATCCGCTCCCCAGAAACGGCAAGAAGGGAAATAAATAAGTAAATAATTATTTTTTAATACCTCTTCGGTTCCCAATAAGCCCACTCCGTACCGTCTTGGGTCTTCGGTTGAGGTTGGCGGACCTACTAAGCTGGTATCCGGAGCCGCGATCCCTCCCCGCGGCTTGCAGTGTTTGGCCGGGGCACTGCCCTTCCTCTTCCTTCCGACCCTTGGCCCCATTCCCCCCCAATTATTCTTTTGTATCATGCTATTATGACTTTTTTACTGTAAACATGTACCTTACTATCTCCTCATTGTGAATATTACGGCAACAGTAAATAAATAAAAAATAAATAAATGCTGAACGAGAACGCAACGCTACGACTAGCTCCTCAAAACAATCACTCTGGAATACCTTTTATCATGCTGAGCACCTTGTTTCGTTTTGTAGACCCCCTCCCTTTCCTGTGAATCACGGTCCACCCCGATACAAACGAAAAACGAGACACGAGCACTTACTCTGCATTCAGAATCAGCTGCTTCACAGCTTCCACTTGATTCAGAAGACTTGGTGAGTCATTTGCAAAGAACGAGCAAGCTGCTCCACCGGCAACGGCCTGAAGCAATAAGCTTATTCGCTGTACACGAGTCCTACATCATATACGCTCTTGATATCCGATGGCTTAATGGTCAGTAGCGTTTGATATTGAAAGGTTTGCGTAGGGTTGAGATCATCTCGTGTATCACGTTGACGACAGCAGTTCTGGTTTTTTCCGCCGCATGGGCACGGGCGATTTGCAGGGGCGATTTGCCTGACGCGCAAGCGCGTCAGCTTGTCCCACGAGGTGCGTTTTTCGGAACTCAAAACTGAAAAGTGGCAAAACAAGGGTACAACGCTAATTGAAGGAGGGGGCTTCCGGTGAAGACGTGCTTGTATCTACCTTCTCAGCGAAATACTAGTGATGACATCAATGCAATCAAGGAATCCATGAAAATAGAATCCTCTGGGGAAGTCTGCCACTTGGGCGGGATTTGGAAGAGGAGATGGGGTGATTCAGGTGTGATATTGCCGAAAGCTGGAATGTGCATGTCCACGCTCCTTTTCCGGACAATGACTCTAAAGATAGTTGGCAAACTCACTGCTAAAATTGAGCGATAAATACTGCTCCAAGCTCCAGTTGCTTCCATTCACAGATGTGAGAAGAAGAAGAAGAAGTGTGAAGACTTACCCTAAAAAATCCATAGATAAGAGCGGTCCATAGATATTTTTTCAAAAATAAAATAAAAATAAAAATATTTTTTCAAAATCATTTTTTACCGGTAAATTAAACCGCTCTTATCTATGGAATTTTACTGATCGAATGGGCTCTTCAAGTTCTATCCAGAGATCAAATTCCGGCATTTCTAGAGAGATTCCGGCAGAAATTCCGTTAAAATCGCTATTTTTCTATATGAATTGTTTATTAAGTGGGCGGGGTTTAGAGTTGAGGGACGGAGCTTCTTCTAAACTTCTTCTCCGATTTTTATTTATCCATCCATCAAGTTAGAGGGGTGACTGCATTCAATTTCAATTTCATTCCAATTCATTTTTCACCGGTAAATTAAACCGCTCTTATCTATGGGATTTTAGGGTAATCAGGCACATAGAGCTCAAACGTTATGCAAGTATTTCTAAAGAGCGAGAACCTCTTTGCGCCCTCAGAAAACAAAAAGGGCTGCTGTGGAAGATGTAGAAATTCTTTTGCACAGTGCAGTGCAAATCCTAGGACACCCCTAAAAATATAAATATCTCGGATACTACAAACGTCGTTAATCACTACCTGTGAAATCAGAACTGCCCTTATAAAAAACCTAGTACCACACAAGTTACAGTACCCGTTAGTTTTCCGTATTTTTGGGCAATTTTTTTAAATTTTGGGGCCAGTGCAAAGTCATAGTACACCCCTCAGAATTCTCCCTGGTGTTGGACTTTTTATTCAACCAGCAACAATAGTAGTACTTATTTGGTGTACGGCAACTCTACTAGAGTTATGGTCTGAGTTACTCTCCCTCGTCCGTTAGTAAAAGCCAGACGCTGCTTTTAAACGCGTCTGATGGCTCTACCACGACCAACGAAGCCATTTTTGGGAGCACAAAGGTTACCCGTAGCTTGGTACTCCCACATATATTACCAAGAAATAAAAAGAAGAGGCACACCAGATTACTCCGAGAACCCTCCCTAACGCAAGATTGACGTACATTCTAAACGACACTACATCGAACAATCACCAGAACTCTCAGTCTTGGACAGCTCCACGATAAGAACGAAACTATCCGTATAAAGCACTGATATGGAACAACTATGCAGGTCCTCAGCGTCCCCACATTCCTGACATGCTCGTTGAGTCGTCTGGCTGAAAATCAAAGGGGAAGACAAATTCAAATGAAAGACTGAGCCAAGGCCGCACTTTGTTGGGCCAATTCGCATCAGGGAACTGAGTAATTTTGTTCCTTAGACCGCTCTTCTCTGGTAACAAGAAGTTCAACTTGATGGTTCAGATGACGCTCTTCACTAGTGGAGGTTGTAGGCGATTCGACTATATTACCTTAACGAAATTATCGTGGTAGTCTCCTAAAGATGTGAGGATGCGTAGCCTCATTCTGAGTCTTGATGGAATGAGTTTACAAGAAAGCAGGAAACGCGCGCGCGCATAGAACCAGCTGCTCTATTTTCTTTCACAGATTTCGCGTAATTCGTGGTAGAGCCATCAGGCGCGTGTAAAAGCAACGTCTGGCTTTCACTCGCGGAGGAGAGGAGAGCAACTCAAACCGTAACTCTAGTAGAGTTACCATACACCGGATAAGTGCTACTATCGTTGCTGGTTGGATAAAAAATTCAACAGTAAGGAGACTTCTGAGGGGTGTCCTATGATTTTGCAACGGCTCCAAAATTAAAAAATTGTCTAAAAATACGGAAAACTAATCGGATAACCTGGTAACTTGTGGGTATAGGTTTTTTATAAAGGCGGTTCTGATTTTACAGGTTGCGATGAACGACGTTTTCTAGAAGCCGAGATATTCATATTTTTGGGGGTGTCCTATGATTTTGCACCGCACTGTATAGACTGCTTCAATGAAAAACACAAGTCATCTCATCCATAGAACCGTAATTCCTTGACATTATGTATCACATTGTTGTTTGCATTTATATTTTGTTTTTATGCTTGTTTACCCCAAAATAGTAGTCGAAGATTGAACTAAACGGAAAATTTAGTGAGGTCAGAAAACCTTCGCTTAACTAAAGCATATTCAACCGCTTCATGGACCACACCGTTTACAGGCATGATGATGTATTGTCTATATAATAGTAATAAAAAATTTCGGAAGAAGTCGGACATGTGAAAAAATGGGTATCAAGTGCGCATGCGCGTCACCCTGTCACCAGCGAGGCAGCGAATTTGGACTACCAATAACTTGGCCCTGTTAGGGTTTCAGCGGTTTCAATGCAGGTTCTTCTCTCGCCCTCCATTCAGCAAAAATTCTAATTGCTAATTCGGTGTAGAAGGCTTCCCTCCACACAGTAAAATTTGAACGAATTTGATAGTGGCAGAGAAGAATTCAAGTTACGCGCGGTCGCAGATAAAATAAAAAAACAGATCGCGCTAGGAGGCCGACCAGCTTCTGACCGCCAAGTAGCCATAGAACATGGAATATGGAACACCATCCTTGTGAGACACAACTTCGCCATTTGCCAATGATCATAAGGGCATTAGGCTCGGTTTAATGCTTTGCTTTCCATTTCTAGCGATACATCCTATGTTGATGAGAGAGCAGCCGCCGTCGGAATGATCAACAGCAAAGTTCCGGCTAGAACCCATCTGAGGAGCCCTTAGCAGTGCGGTAAGAAGCTGCCCCGACAAGCAAGTGCAGGGTAGCACCACCTCCTCAGTCGCAACCATTTAGAGACCCTAGCGCCATGGACTTCTAACAGACTCCACCTACTTAACATGGCCCGCCCACTGTTCGATATCTTGTCTGCGTGGCCATTGTTGATCTGCTTTCTCTTCTCGGAGTTCTTCACCGCCCTCTGCGCTCACATTATCTCCCGTCTCCTGCCTGCTCTTCCGAACTTCTCCGCAGCATCGAGTAAAATACTCGTATTCCCTGGATACAGATTTTTTTTTTTCTTTTTTCTCCACTGACGGTCCACCTCCCTTCCCTTCTTCTACATTCGAGAAAAATTAACTCATGACAGTTTATCCTAAATTCTCGCCTTTAAAGGACGAATTCACGCTGGGAAGGCAACCCATTTCAAATTAACTCAGGGATGGTGATTGGTACACGAAAGAAGGAAGAACCATGAGAAACGGCCCAGAACCCGAGAAATGGACCCCTTCCTTGCCCGTTGATTCGAGCATTGATGCGACTCTCATCGCTGTGCCCTCTTCAACACTACGCTCTCTCAGCTATCTAATCACTCGCCACGTATTGAACTACGGCGAGTGATCAGATGATCGGTGGGCGGAGATCGCCGGACCCGCCAGCTTTGAGGCATGATAGGTCGCCGAGGTCAAATTTTTCCATGCGAATTGCGCGTCAGTTCGCACCCTCAGGAGGTCCGTGGGTCCCTCAACTAGGTCAGTTTCCCTTTTCTTCGACCTTCATTCTAATCGTGAATTCCTCCTTTAAGAATTCACTAAAACTTCGTATAATCTCTTTACACAGTCAACTTTGCAACGATCGCCACATACATTGGAAAATGTCACGATTCGCTTCCTACCTCTTCTAGGCTTCTGATTGCTCTAACCCTCAACAGGATTTACGCACAATCGGCAATTAATGGGTACGGCAGATCTCCCATTTTGAAAGAATGATCTTTTTTGCGTGTTCCTGCGTGGGACTGCGCCTCTCGATTTCTTAAAAATGCATCATAATGCATGGACCCATCTACACCGAAAATTTTGGACCACAATGCAGGTATTGTTAAGCACTGGCATAGGACTACGGACTAGGAAATGAATGTCCATGATCAATCATAATTGCATGTGTATTACCGCACCCGTTCCTGATTAATTTATCGCCGCAATTAATGTGAATGTCGCACATAAGGAATACCCACATCAAACCGCACTGTCGAAAATAAGTGTCTTAGCTAAGCGCCAATCCTCAGTGGTGTTGCTAATGGATTAAGCTAAACGTCCATTTGGAACCCGGCTCGCAGTACACCGCGCGTACGTTGCTCACCGGCGTGCGGAGCGACCTCATTAAGCAGTTGCCAGACTTTGCGAATCCAGCACTCGCTAGCTAATCGCGGGACACGAGGTGACAAGCGTAGGAATGGCGAAACATGGCAGCGCATTGAGACGACTGTATCAATCGATCGAATGATGCCGCAGCGGATGAATATGTAACACGACTCCGGATACTGCTCGAAAGTGCGACCTCCCTCCGTTTGGCCAAGTTGAAATTTTTTTATTTGGCGAAAGTCTCCGCGCACTCTCCTTGCTCATCCCCGCGAGAGTGCCGAGAAATGGTGACCGCCACCGTTAAAAGAAGTCTGCACTTCCCAATTTGCCGGTCTCTGGTTATCATCGCCAAACGCGCTAGTACCGCAGCTTGCACGCTGTTGCAGCTCGTATCCCTGTATTCGCAAGCGAACATCGCTGGATTTGCAAAGTCTGACACCGGCCTCCGCTCGCAACTGAATCGACCGTCTCCGTCCACAGTGGAGTCTGACGGACTGCTAATTAAGCGAGAGATTCGCTAGATTGGACAGGTGCTTATAATGTGGATAGTTGCGGATGCCGATAATGCTCCCAGTGGCGAAAAAAAAGCAAAGAAATCCGTCAAGAAGGCGCAAAATGGGACCCCTTTCTTTGCCCGTTGACCTCCGATAATGGACGAGCTAGCAACCAATTAGGAGGTCGTTTGCACATGTTATGCTGATAGCCTCTATCATTTCAGCAAGCATCATGCTTTGGTTGATCACGCTTCTCACAAGGGAAGGATACCAGGTCGAAGTGGCCATTTGTAACGAGACATACACCACTAGATGTGTTTTTGGACGCTTATCTCAAATCTGCTCTCCAAATCTGCGAAACGACTCTTTGAACGTAGTTATGAAGCGAGATAGTGCAGTGGCAGCGGTGCGGCTCAACGAACGAGAGGTCGTGAGTTCGAGTTCTTGGCGAGTTCTCACTTTTGCTTTTCTTGTGAACGTTGTTTAAGGGACTCTTATCCATGCTAAGTTATCAGCGATTGCCTATAGCACAAGTAAACAGAGCTGGCGAAGAGCTTCGAGCACTGTGCGCGTCATTTGCAAGTGACCGCCTTTGACACCCGTCGCGCACGTGTAATAAATGAAGTAAAGAATGTATGATAGCTCAATTTACCAAAGCAAAAACATGGTTCGTTTCGCCTCTACTCAGACGAACCACTCTATTCCGTTAACCCTATGAGGCTCATCAGTGAGTGTAGGGTTAACGGAATCATGAGAAGTAGATAAAGTTAGTGGGGAACAAAAAGATGTGGTGAAGGAAATGGGACACAAACGAAGAGTGTGATACCTGGCCAGCATTTGGAGGTATTTGAGGCACTGACCAAATTGGATAGGTAATACTTAAACAATGGGACTGCTAACGCCAATAACTGCAACCTTTAACATTAGCAAAGATGCGGTTAGCGTTAGTTCAAGTAGCTATTTCTATGATTTACTAAATAAATAACCTAACTACTAGCCGATTATTTTCAAACGACCCCCACATCGCACATTGACGCAAATAAATTTTATTCGTTATAGCTGGCGAGTCAATAGATATTCTAAACATCAATCAAAACTATTTTATATATTGCCACGCGTTTAATATGCTAGTGATAATAAAGGTTTCTTCATACTCACTGGATTTCAGTACTTTTATCATTTCTTTGAGTTTAGAAATGAAAGACTTCATACAAGGTGCATGTATTAGAGATTCTAAGAGTTTCAGTGTAAATAACTGCACTTTTATTATTAACTGATATATTAGAAGAGCTATGTGGAAATCTGATAACCTTGAAACTAAAATCGTCTGTTTTATTATAAAGTTCAGTATTGATACTACCTTTTTCAACATGAATCTTCAAATCTAAATAGTTGCTTGACTCCTCGTCATCGTTAGTTTTCTATTGAGAACAATATGTGAATATCTCTAGAGAACATTTGTAAACCCGAGCAGAGAGTCATTTACATTAACCATATTATAATGACCAGTAAATATTCGGCCTCATAATTATCTACTGTAAGAAGGTATAGACGAATCATTTTCAGCGTTGCAAATCTCTTGATTGAGAAGCAAGTATGTGCAACCTTCACAATGCAGATATTGCGATATTCGTGTTCAGCGCGTCGTCGAAACACCCCTTTCAACAACATTTGGTCCAAATCTAAAATTTTGACCTGAAGTCGAAAATGTGGGCAGTCATCTATCCATCAACCCACTGTCAGAGCCTGATCGTGGGATTGAATTAAACTTTCAGTCATTATTGTGAAAGAGATATAGTTGCCTGCTCTACTTGCTCGTGCCATCCGAAAATTAATATATCTTTTTTATGTACAGTGCATCCGCTCGCCTGCCCCAAGCTGAGGATGCAGTATGTTAGTCCGCTCGGGGTCAATGGATACACCTACGATATGCACTTGTCCGGACCGAGTTCGAAAAACTTTCTAGAATTAAGCCTTCAAAGATAGTTTGGTCCGTTGAGCAAGCTCTCCATTTGTTTAGCCCATCGTCGGATATACGTCACTTCCGTGGCGTAGAAACACCCCGGCAGTGGTCGAAACATTACGAAAAAAGTGGAATGCGTTAAACAAACCCCTCTAAACATGCGTTAGCTTTGGACGGTTCGTGAAATTTCAACACTGAATAATTTTTATATTTAAATTAGACCTAATTACAAAAAGCAAAAAACTCATGCCCAGCAAGATCCCATCCATGGTCTTACCACTGGAAGCCGCCAACACTACCACTCGGCCAAGCCGCCGCTGGAAGCCGAGCTCTGCCGGAGTCTCTTACAGTGGGCTTTCATTCGAAACAACCTCCGTAACACTTTTCAGAGAATCGTTTCGCAAATTTGGAGAGTGGATTCGAGATCAGCGTCCGAAAACACATCTCTGAGTATAGGTTTCATTACGGATGGCCACTTCGACTTGGTATCCTTCCCTTGTCAGAAAT
>MU888702.1:0-18325 GCA_036418205.1 Ostertagia ostertagi
TGCCACCGACTAGCCAAAAGTTCTGATTGAAGGCACTCGTGCGTAGGACCATTGAGGAGGTTCTGCCCAACCTGGACGTATATGGTTTGTGGAACCAAGTTATTAGGAAGTAGTTGGAAAATCCAAAAAATTTGATAGGGGCGTGCCGCGACAAATCGGAAGGTCGTTCCTCAATTTCTAGCTTGTTTTATGTGATGTGACTCGCTTTCTACTAATTTGCGACGTACAATGAAGAAGGGATTATTTTCTACAGCCCACGAAGCTTTGCTGAATAGCTCGACGGCGATCAAGCTCTACAAACTTTGCAAAACTTAAACTGTGCTGAAGGAGGGTTATGGCAACTTTCATCAAGTCAGCGGCTGGCCAAGTTCCCCGTATCAGGTGGAACTGTTACAGTTAACATTATGTCAAATTCACCAAAATCTTCAAAATACGGGTTCAGCATTTCTCATTATAAAGGGACGGACACATCTCTGACAGTTGTCCACGTCGCACAACCAACCCTGCACAAGTTGGTCCAGCTAGGCTAAGAAGGGGTGCTGCAGATATCTACTCAGTATACCTCTGGCTATCAACTGTCACTTTTTTGGGGCCTCGATAGTTCCCTTGAAGAGAAATGCTTCAAAACACAACCCGATGCTAAAACGACCTTCCCTCAGTTCATCGCCTCCAGAGCTCCAGCATTCTGAACAAACGTACCACTGAAACGGCTTCTTATAGCGAAGGTTCGCGCATTCAAATGGTTTTTATTTCAACTCGAAAGGTTTGGTTTAAGCCGAGATACATGCATTTGAAATTCGGGGTCGGAAAACGACAGAACTTTCTGAAACGCCTAATAGAATGCGTGCCGCACCCCAAGAAGGGATTGATCAACAGCAAATGCTTTATCCTTTATCCTTATAATGTGATACCTAACATGTAGGGCAGCTTATTCGGAGACCAAAATTTGCGCTTGCCTGCTTGACAATGTAAGAAGAGGTCCTAAATTGAAAGTCTTCTTTGTGAAGTCGAACGTGATATCACTGTGAGTCACATCATGCCGAAGAGAGAGCACACGCGGGAGAGCACATCAGCGGCGAGAGCACACCAGAGGGTGAAATCGTGTCGAGGAAATAACCGCCTCTTTACGACCCCCCCTCCAAAACATGGACTCTGATACGACCCCTTTTTGTCCTCTGCACATCCGGTTTCATATCAAAAAATGCTAGTTTCAGATGTGCGAGAGGGACGCAGCGCCACTGCCACGCAAATGCGGCTTGATCCAAATGCTAGATTCAATTCTGCTCAGATTAGGTTCTCCTTCTTTCCTTTAAAGACATTTAACCTTTGCCACATTGGCCGGATAAGTAGAACATTGAAGGAGGCACTGCCTCTACACAGTTGAAAGTCTCGCGCTCCAGTATAGCGGCGCTAACTACCCGCGATCGCGTCGCGCGCTGTGCCTAGAGCGCGCTAGTTGGAAAAATCGTCAAATGTACCCCCTATTTAAAGGACTATAACTTTCTTCATTGATAACCATTTCAAAAAGTGAAGGCAGCTTTTGAATGCACAAGACTTCTAGTTTCTAAATTGTGCTGCTGGTAGGTTTTCGTTAAAGAACTATTCGTTGGGACGGTGGGAGACGGTCGAAAATTGTACGAGAAAGTTGAATTTCATGCGAAGTTGCCACTTAGGAGCACGTTGTCTCTTATTGAATGCGTTGGAATCGAGTAGCTTGTAAGTAGAGATCACGCTTCTAACAGGTGTTCATTGTTTCAACGCTTTCTAGTTCGCGAGAAATCTGCGTCGAGGAAATGTCAAGGAAATTTTCGAAGCACTCGAAAACTCTATTACTCCCTCGCCGTAGTAGGGAACTTCTTTGAACACCTTCAAAATACTTCTGTACACGTCAGTTCGATGGAGTAAATTGAAAATGATGCACTTGGCGCAGATCCATTCCGTTCTTGTATGCGCCATGCAGTGACCCCACTCGGAGTCATTGGGAAGGTGTTTTGTCCTAGTGACGACTTGCTTAAGCACACCAAAAGATATTTCCAGTATTAACTAATTAGGATAACTTTGTGGTCATAGTGATGTCTGATCATTCCTTTATTCAAAATCGCTTCCTTTCCAACCCGTTCTGATGAATGACAGCTTGCGGTTGCAGGATCTGATGATGCCAAGAAGGCTGCGAATCTGCCTGTTTTGAACTTTCTACCAAGATGCTGTTCTCTCCACTAAGTTCTCAAAGCATGTACATCATTCTAGAGTACTCGCTGCCCTTTCCCTACGATTCTTTTGCAGGACGCGTTGCCTTCCTATGCCACATTGATCACTACGAACCAAACCAACACCCACTTTCCACTTGAATTTTAATTCCAGACAGGTGTAAGATATTATTTGCATTAGGCTAACTACAACACTTGTGAAAGTAATGATGACAACAAATAAGTGGCAGCAGCACCGTTGTGTCCGTTGATGACCCTTTTGATTACGACCCCCCCAACTCTCATCGGAGCAAATACGACCCCCTGTCGAGGATTTCCTCGACCGTTATTCACCCTGGACACCATCGCAGGCGGGCTTGCAATGCGAGCATACGAGAGTGCTAAGCGCCGCATATAATACAAGCCAAGCAGGATCACGTGTGTGGTTATCGTTGAGTTGGACACCACCCCACTTCTAGAAGTCCACCTATCACTTCACGCCCCTTCCTGCTAGTCACCATGTTGTCAGTTTTGATCTTTCCTATCGACCGCGAGGAACCCCACCACGAGAAATTGGCCATCCAAACGCAGGGTTTGATCTGCCGGTATATGTGTGTGTCTCCCAGCGCCCATTCGACCCCTAGGAATGGCTACTCTGATTGTCGGACAGGTGGGCTGCGTTACTCACGAAAGGGATTACTCTGGAATCTGGGACTCTTGTAATATCGCGAGTGGTTTTACCAGGTAAATGAGGGTGAACACTCTATGTGTGGAGCGACACGCATTCCAAGCTGGCCACTCGGCGATAACATGGTCGTCCTCGCCGCAATGCCCCTCCGTTGTCAGTCCGGCTCTGCTGCTTGCGAGAGATTGCGTTGTTAGATCAGCAATGTGAGATAATGCGCAAGTGAGCGCGGCGGCAGGAGGTCCGCTTCTTCTGGATTGTTTTCTTGTTATTTTTTCATCCCTGCATCATGAAGTATCCTGCTTGATTACTGGGTTTCTTTAGCTTGGCTCATCCTTCGATTGAACATGTCCTTCCAGGAATTTATATTCGTGCTACAAATCAATTACCAGAGGAGTTCGAAACGTCACTCTACTACAACGGTTTATTAATGAGCCTCACAGCCTTTGAAGAAAAATAGTTCAGTACATGTATCAGCGAAATGACCGACACACCAAGAAATAATCCGAGTTGCCCACCAATCTGTGAGATGAAGCCCGGATAGGAGAGCATAGCGATCTCCTCGTATTCCTCATACTGCAATCAAACATTGAGTGAATACGTGGTCAAATTTGAAACTCATTGTGACGTACACTGAGGTCACCATAGAACAACGTCGAGGCGGAACACGCCGAGGTTCTTCTCCACGGACGTCCAGTACTGAAAACCCTGGTCCCATCGGTCACAGTTTGGATCGCACTAAAACAATACATACACAGAGGTCAAGAATGTAGGGAAAATAATTGTAGCAGAAACAGCAGTAACACCTTCCGCACTTTCACGAAGAAAACACTCAAGTAAACGCTATGTAGCTACCAGAAATTAGGGAAACAGTCAGTGGACAAATCCTTATTGCAGCAATTCGAATACTGATGTGTTCTACGGATTCCAAGAGATCTGTTTTTTTAATTGTTTTTCATCCTGTTCTTTTTTTCTTATTTTTATTTATTATTTTCCAATTCGACACATTACAACAACCCGGTTCCTTCATTTCAGCGCCGTCAGAACATATTGTCGAACTGTAATAGCGCCGCTGATTTTGTGAATCTCAATTACTGTAAAGAATACGAAAGATCAGCGTTGAGTTCACTATTATACATCCTATGTGCGGTGCGTACAATCTCTTTCGATTACGCAGAAAAAAGTCTTCAGAGTAAAGCTCGAATTTGATGCCATCCTCATATAAGACAGGAGGCCCGTCGTGCGGCAAGAAGGCAGAGCCAGCGGCCGAGTCGCAGCGCGTGCCGTTCAATGCGGGACGTACAAACTGCTCAACTAACACGAAATTACACAGTATGCGTTGCGACTCGTCGCTGACTCTGTCTTCTTGCCGCGCAACGGGCCTCCTGACGGATACCCTTGAGGCACTGCACGCTGACGCAAAGTTGCGCTGCCCTGCAAGCATTACAGCTGAGCATCGACTCTATCAACATCTCTCTTACTGAATTTAGCACTCATACATGAGAGAGCGCCACCGGCCCGGGGTGCTCCCCAACCGATTGTCTCGCCAAGGTAGCGTTCATGGTCGAGCGACTCAGTCGTGAAATTGAGTAAAGCGTTTGAATCGTGTGACTTCCGCTTGTGTATCGCATCCCAAATGATGATCCTTATGAAATTCTGCTTGGCTCGGTCTCGGAGCAAGCGACAGAGCGCGACAATGTACATCAGTTCACCAATTAACAGAACTTTGATCAAAGAAACCATGGGATGCAGAAATCAAAAAAAACAAAAACAAAAGGGTTCGAGATCGCGCCTACGGCGCGCAGCATCGCGAGGGTGGTACTGCCAAGGAGCCTTGCCCAATAGAAGAATTCATGGAAAATCAAGATTCAAAAGTGCCAAACGCTCAACTCAATCGCACGATTCAATCGAAATCGTGGAGTTGAGCAACTCATCGCACGCAACTGGGTCGCCGAATCTATAAACACTATTACTTAAACGTTCGGCTCAAATCAGATGATGCACAACTTCCTGATATGTCGCCCACGAAAATCGTCACGTAACTTTACGCTTCGTTACGTCATACTTTCATTTCACTCACCCTGTTTTGAAGTGTGTATGCAGTGATAATCTGTCGGTAATTCGCGATGACGACATGTGGACTGCAAACTTCGTAGCCCGTCGCGGATCGTAGGTCGCGCATTGCCGGAAGAGTGCAGTTGAGCGGATGCAGTAGATTCTCCTCCAGCCATCGATTCACATAACAAGTTGCACGACCTGAGATGTAGTATAATTCCCCATTGATGCGTATGGGTGGGAGCTGCTCGCTTTCAAAGTATCAGCAATAAATGTGTTATTATCACCAGAAAAGAGGGGCTGGAAAAAGGGAGGATGTCTCGCTCGTACCACAGCACGCGATGGACTTCTCAGGGAACTTTTTTACCTGTAGGAGTGCCAACTTCAGAGATAGTGGTTGTTCAGAGATATGCAGATTTGCATCTACCATGCAATAATCAGCCTTCAACCATTTTCTACGCTTGAGATGAGACCTATGTATATACGCTGCTGTTGAAGTTGAAGAGACAGTGTCTCAACTGCTCAAAAGAATATTGGAACAACGTAGTCGCCCTATTTGGAATACCAAAGATGAGGCATACAGCTAACGTAAAAGGAAGAGCTGATTCACCTCAGTTGCCGTGACGCTTCTTTGAAGAGGCTCAACGGAAATAGGGTTCATATTGATCGCCCCAGTGCCTACCATTTCGGAACTCTAATCGTATCTCACTTAAAGACAAACCCCGGAGATAAAACTGGTGTATAAGAGTGCTCCGTAGTGATGATGAGCTGCGGAAGGAACTGAAAGTGGAAGGAAGAGCAAGAGAAATCATCGGAAACGCTAAAATTTAGACCTTAACCTACAGCAACCTCGGATGTGGTACGATGGCAAGACAGGGAGAAGACAGACCACGCGAGAGAGCACGCTGATCTCTATATCGATGCGGTGGGTGGGAAGCGTTGCAGCGAGGGTCGATGGTTGCAGGTTCGTAATGGATTAGCGCCCTAATCGCGCAATTTGGGCAACGAAGCTGGCATGATCTATGAAGGTACGGCCCCACAATTTCCCTCGCGGTATCCCCCTACTAGTCGGGCTAATCCCGGGTTTGCCTTTAAGCTCTCCATAAGGTTGAAGTTTTCCTAGGAAATGAAAAGAGTTGCTTTAAGGACGCAATTTCTTGGTTTACAGCATAGGTAAACATTTTTCATAGTTTGTTGAAAATTTTTACGGGTTATAAAAGATGGTGCATCATATGCTGTGCTTCCCACGCCGACCTACCTGTCCTTCCATGACTGTAACTTCGTAAGTTTTTTTTATGGAAACCTAATCTGAAACTTGCAGGTTGTCTAGTGATCACAACTGACATATTCTTGCTGGGGAAAAAAGCGAGGGGTTTTCGGGACGCTCTTTTAATTTATGAAGGGTTGAAGTCTCAAAAAACATATAGCATAAGGTTACTATATGGAATATTAATGCTCACTGCTGTATGGTCCACCATAAGATGAGATGAAAGATGAGCTAGGAGAAATGCACCTATACGCGTATAGGGGATGTAGGCGAGTTACATCTATGTATGACAATACATCAACGCACACATTGGAAAGAGTTGTTTCCATTCCCGAAAGCGAGAGATGCATATTCGTTCAGTCCACCTCTGCTGTGTGGATCTATTGAACAGGACGTCTTCTCGCATCTATGTTACTTTCACTTCAGACCTGAATTATGCCAGGCGAAATTAGTCTTGGTAACGGTAAATACGCGGGAAGATTGCGATTTCAGGCCACTGGTCGCCGAAGTAGATGGCGTATTGTCGCTGTAAAAAAAGGATTACGTATGTTTCAAAAACCTAGACTGATCCTCTCATTAGCTACGGTCAGATTCAAGGCAGAGCTGTCTCGAGCTAGATACACATTTTGCTTTCGTTACTGCGAGTACAGAGTATAGTTCTTTTTCTTTATACGACAAGTTAACTTATCTCATCGAGGGGAATCTTCTCTGTAAACGTCAAATCAAAGTGAATCTCACTCAGATGAAGGCAAGCCTCAGGATCAAATTGGTGTGATTCTTACACAAGAGTGTGAATGTATTGTATTGGTATGAAATGGTTGAAAGTGAAGAAAAAAGGAAAAGAGTCGTGGAGAACGCCATTTAGGTCAATAAAGGGCCTAATAAGGGTTTACTCCTTTTGTAAGGCTGGTTGTGCCATGGAAATTGAGAGGAAGCGAGGAGTAGGCGGGGGATAGGTGAAGGGCGCAAATGAAGCCTGAATGAAGTAGGAAATTCAGGCTGCTGCAGCTCACTTTGGCAAGGGTCTCTAGCGCTCTTGTGAAGGAATAGGCGGGAGGAATACGCACATCTGTGACTGTCTCCTAGGGTCTTTCTACAGACAGAGGATCGTTCACACATTTGCCTGAGATGGCGAATTTGAAAGCAAGTCTGCATGGCTTAAGAATTATGTTATTTGATTCTCAATAAAAATCATTGCTTACGGATTTAACCGTGAAGATCAGATATTTCGTCCCAGGTCTCAATAGGTCTGAGCCTCCAGCCTTTTTCGTCGTACGGATGAAACATGATGAGCGGCTGGAAAATTTGGTCCTATCTCTCTGTTAAACATAGCTTACTTGTTCCGAGCCGTCGATCAGTAGACTTTTGGGTTTCTTGAAATTCAAGCGTATCGCACTCGACTGACCAGCAGACGTTTTTGAGAGTAGTTATCTCAAAGCGCATACACCTGAAAAGCGACTGGACATTGCAAATTAAGCCCAGTAGATACGAAGTTCATTATTGCATAGGGAAATTTGAGTCACAATAGCGCTCTTAAAAAATCTGGAACTCCTTCAAACTTTCTTAAGCGAGGAGGGAAATTTGCCCCACCATTACGTGAAAGATCTAACAGACAAGCTGGGCGAGCTTCTTTTTTAAACATCGAACGGAGAAAGGGCACTAGAGGTGCCCCATGTCCCAGTTTTTAAATCAGAGCGATAGGATGGTAAGCTCTGGGTTCTAATAATGCCATGGATGACCCCTTGTGCTGGTGCTGCTGCGCCATCTTTGATCCCAAATTAAGGTTAAACTTATGGTCCACCACTAAACTTGCTCGGTGAAATCGTGCAAAAGTGTATTTTCTACCCTATTTGCTGCCTAGGGTTGTGGTATTACAGAATGCCGGAAACGTGACATTTCCTTTCTTTACATCGTTTCTGAATCTCTTTTTTTTTTAACTTTTTCATACCTTTCATGGTATGCTGCGGTTTTTTCTAGGTTTCAGTAGCCAAGCAAGGAAGTGGCGCAGTTGAGTTGGGTTTTTTTTTCGAAGAAAATTAAGTTGGAAGAAGGGGGGCCATTTCGATATTGTACTTCCTCACACTAAGAAAAAGGATTAAGGCGTAGACACTATTTCAGATATACTATATAGTTATGTAATGTGATAACCCAGGGAGGCTTTTAGGCTCAAAATCATAAGAACCGTGGGATTTTTTGACTCCACTCGCCTCGTTTCCTTGGAAGCTGACTCACCTTCCACGCAGCATTACATAGTGAGGCTTGAAGTGCTCGCAGCATTTCATCATTACACAGTCGGAGAAGACCTGAACTGAAAGACATCAAAATCCAATTAAAAAGTGTGTTGCTTTTACTCACATCATCACATTTTATTCCATTCATCATGAACACGAAAGTGAAACATCTCTATATTGAGGCGATTTCTCGATGCCATTGATGGCAAGCGCACAGGCCAAATAAGCCGATATCTTTAGTCGACGACCAAGTTTCAACCTTTGTGTTCAGGAAAACCACAAGCTGCTATGAAATAGAGAAGAATGTCTCTTTTCAAGTCGAACGTCACAGGACCGAACTCTTTGTTCGATATCTGAAAATGTTTCCCTCAAAGAATCGAAGCAAGGGATGCCAGAAGGAACCACGAAAAGAAAGGGAAATGCAGGATTTGTCAAAAAAGAAGTGAAATACGTGGGTGAGAGGATGAACAAAATATAAGAATGAGAGAGAAGAAAACGTCAGGGCATGTTCTATGGGTAGAGAATTCATTTATCTTTTCTTAATTTCAGATATATTTATGTATTGTGGGTGAACCACAGCTCGCAAATCACAGCTGTAAGCCCCATAAGCGTTAACCATAGCGTTGAGGCTACAGCCGACGCTCACTACCAGCTGGATCGGCCGATCGAGCTCATGTTATGCGCACCTTTTTTCTTATCTTCCATTCATTGGAGTACTTACCACTTTGAATTGATTGTAAACTCCGAACTACCCTTACCTGCAAAAAGGACCTCGTAGTTGAGATGATCCGGATTTTTCGGACAGACATGAATACTTGGTAGAAGTAGCGAATCATTCTGAACGTACCAAAATTATCTGTATACTTCTCATCAAGTCAATACAGCACAATGTTGATAGCCATGCCATGTAGTTCAAACGAGATGCCGGCAAATGTGCATGGAAACGTTAAGCTTTCCATCGCCTTACGCTTACCTATAGGGAAAGTTTCTTACAAGGAATTGTCAATTGGTCGGTCCGGCCATTTGAAATGAGGTGTAGCCCGATGCACGTGTCTTGCGACGCCGATTCTCTGAACGAAGTTATGAGGAATTCTTCTCACTGTGGCTATCTCACTGTGGCGCCCTCTACATCCCCTATCCCACTTGGCTCGCGTAAAAACAGAACGAACGAACAGAACGCATAACAGAATAACCAATTATAAACGCTTTCTGGGCTCGTATGAGCAGCCTTGAAAAAATGCAAAAGTTTGCACCGACAAGGATTCGAACATATGACCTCACCCCTATGAAGCAAGAGCGCTATCCACTAGACCACCATACCACTGCATAGATGCTCTGCGGCTCTTCTTATGCGAGCCGAGTGGGACAGGGAATGTAGAGGGCGCCACAGTGAGAAGAATCCCTCGTAACTTCGTTCAGAGAATCGTTCGGCAAAAACCGAAAACGGATTTGAGCTCAGCGTCGCAAGACGCGTGCATCGGACTACACCTCATTACAAATGGCCGGACCGACCAATTGACCATTCCTTGTTAGTGGTAAGTGACACCGAGGTCGATGTCATGTTGGGAAAACTTTAGTTCGCATTGAATCATCCCCTTGCTATAACCCCTTCTCCCATAGCGGTCGATGGTGCCTATGGTGTCGCTGAATCTGCGTACACTATCACTTGCTACACTCCGACTACGGTACGAAATTCCTTCAAACCACCGTGAATCGGGAACAGATAGAAGGAAAATGGTTTGTGGAAGAGGAGGAGGCATGGACGGCGCCTGCAACAGCGAGGATTACACATTCTGTCCGTTACGGCCTCTTTTCTATGAGGTTTTTGAGAAAAAGTTTCTTCAACTTCGAAAATTTCCTTGTTTTAGAGGGATTCTCACTTTACCAACCCATTTGAAAAAAAAATCCCGAAAAAGACCCTTATCTGAGAATTGCTAACAGAATACCGTGGAATTCATCATGCTTCAGAGATGGCAACATAGTTCTCCCAACTCAAACTTTATAATACGCTCCGCACTGGGTGTGCCGAAGGTAAACCACAGCTGTAAGCATAATCGTAACATCGATTGCTGACCAGTCATTCTCGAAAATATGGACCTATTCGACAGCAACTATGATGGCCTTCCACCAATATGTTTGTCCTTATGAATTGGGGACCTTTCGGTGGTATTATTTTCCCATGACTAATTTATCTTGCTACGTTATGGCCCACTCTGTATGCAGAGAATGTAGCAACCCCCTAGTGACATCCAAGGTCGGTGTCAGACTTTGCGAATCCAGCGATTCGATTAATAGTGATTCTGTAGCTAGTAGCTTGAGTGCGGTGATTTTAGTATTCCCAAAAATGCGTTCAGAATCTCACACTATAGGAAAAAAACCAGCTTTACACCAGGATGGCTAAAGATGAATTTTGTATAACAAGTGAGGAATATGAAAGTTAAATTTTTGTACCTGTATAACTGTTAAATGCGTTATGGTTTGGTAGGCGAGATATTCGACGAGTACATAATACGTGAAGAAAAGTGCCACCACAGTAACCACAAACATCGCGAAACTCCACAAAAGCCGTTGAGAATGGTAAACCTGGCGAGTACAATAATTTTATTTGTTTAGACCAATACGTTCATCTTATTGCGTATTTTTCATCATCAGCCTAAATTGAGTTATTCCTTTTGAAAAAAAAGATGGCTGGCAGCTTCAGGCCAGTGTCAGACTGCGACTCTAAACAAAGCTTTTGCCCCAGCTGGGATTCGTGGCCGGATCTCTTGCTTTCCGGGTAAATGTGCTACCATTTACGCCACTGAGGCACCATTTCACCCAACTCACTGCCAGCTTCGAAAGTAAAGATACTATGATGGAAGATTTTTGATTGTTCTTATAGGGGATCTCTACGTTCCATCCGACTGCGTTTTAACGATCTCGTTATTAGGTTCTCCCTTCTCACCTGCCTCTTTTCTGTGAAGAACTGCTGGTGTGACGGTAAGGTGACTCTGCACCATTTACATATTTTGCTACTCACAGAGGATATCCACATGTCACCATCACATTCACACACTTATTTTCGTAAAATATGTTGCATGGGTCCCGGATGAAATGGGTAAAGCGACCCACTTTGCCGTGATCTTGAAGTTTGAAGTCGCACCATAAGTTGTACGCAGTGTCAACGAGCAAATCTGCCTTCTAGATGTGTATAATTTAGAAGAAAAAAGATGAAGATTCACCTCGCCGTAGAGCCGCAATCCATGAAATGGCAGTGGTTTGTGAGCTGACGAAGCGCACTTCAACTGGAATTGTCGACAGAGTTGATGCAAACGTGCCTTGCGATGTGCTCCTCATAAATCTGACACATGAATGGTAAGAATAGTGCGTTCAAACCTTGGAACTCATTTTTCTCAACTTGAATTACTACGAAGAAGGGGGTTGTGGGTTAGGAACTCGAACCCTTAAGCGATAGATAAGGACACCTCATATCCGAGCACAGAGTTTGCGCTATACATGTGTCTGGAGCTATGTGGTAAGGCGCATAATTTCCACTGATGCATATTGTCCACCCTTACCTCAAATTTTCAAAAGCAGTCTGAGGAGGAGAGTAGTCAAACCGGACAAGGGTGCCTACTTCCCCGTTACAAGCATCTTAGGCACTATTCACAAGATAAGGAAATCGAGTCGTTACTGCCAGGGGGAGTGCGGGATTCGGTCCGGGAGAAACCTTATTTGATTATTATGAAGCAGTCGCAATGGATATATAGGTCAGAAGTATATTGTGTGCTAGAGCTTCTTTTCAATTTTGAGGCGTTTTCAAGAAATTTCGGAATTCATTCAATAAGTTCCACCTTTCATTATCGTATACGTATGCAGGCTTCATTCCGCCCCCTCCACAAGAAAAGCAAGAATGGGAACGAGTTGTTGAAGAAGCTGCTTGAAAGAAAGAGGCTGAAAATTGTAAAGGTCCTTGGAAAATATTCCGGCACCAAGCTTGACCCAAATACTGTGCAGTCTCCCGTCTGGTGCAGCGCCGGTCTGAGCTCGATCTGATGGGGAACTGATAGTGAGTGAATCTTGGCGGTATCCCTCTAGTGGTCTTGAATTTGTGAGACTTCTCTCCCTATTATTTTACGTTACCAGCACAAATGGGCTTTCAAGATACCAAATAGGTAGAGCTGAAACACAAAACAGTTCCAACCCAAGCTTTTGCTCAGAAATGGGGACCTTACATACGTCTGAACAAGAATATTTTTTCGGACTTATGTGGTGCTGGTTGCACCTGACTGACTGATTGTCTGAATTCAGGGTGGGGTAGGAAAAAAATAAGCGGCCCAAAATTCACTCAACTCGCTTGGAACCATTGATAACGGAAAGGCACCAGATCCATTGCGCAGGCTTTGATCTTGCTTCTTAAACTGTCCAATACACCGAGGGCTGCACAAATTTTTAGTTTCCCATCCCAGTTCCCCATTCCCATCCCTACCTTAATAACGTTTTCATGAACTTTCGAAAAGAAAAACTTACTTGGATGCGCTCGTCAAGGAGTACATGTTGCGGAATGGTTGCTCGGATAGGGTATGTAGGGGGAAGTAACTCAATACATCTGCACTCAATTCTACAATGACACTCGATCTCTGCTCTTGAGTCTTAAGAACCTAAGCGCTATAGGTATTTCGGCGAAACGTTGAGACCCTGCAACTGTTGTCACGTATGCACTGGAAGCCGCGATCGCAATTATGAGGCATATATTTCGTCCTAATATTATACAGTGAAGAAAAGAAGGAACTTGCAAAAGGCGTGGCTTAGTCACTATTGAAATCTTATATGAATCGTCCACGGAAAAATCCGTGATTTCATCACCCAGAAATCACTGGCTTGAGGTCCTTGATTCACGATGAGAATGAAAGGAAGAAAAAATTGTGTTTGTTTTCGTAAACAATCAAAAACCCCACAGTACTGTTACGCGTTCATCTCCTCGCCAAACACCTCTCATAAATAATGGCGGGAACGATTCCACTTGGTTATCAAAGTGCTTCATTTACGAACTCTTTTTGGCCTTTTCCATCCATAGCAATATATTCTTCTTTTCTACTGCGTCTATTCTATCGGTCGTTTTGTCTCCATTCTTCGATTTCCAACACTCCAGCATCTTTCAATAAAGCGGGGGGGGGGGGGGGGGGCAAAAAAAGACATTTTGCCCAGGTCGCACTTCGGCCTTTTTTCTTCGCAGAGATTGCCGTCGTTGACGGAAGTTCCTCAGCAAAATATTCCCTAAATGTCCCTCTATAAGTACACAGGCCCTCCTTCACTACCCTCACCGTCTTCAGAATATGACGTCATCTGTCACCGTCGTCGAGCTCAGGGAGGCCTACAGTAACTGCTTCAGCCTGAAGCTCTTACATAATTTCTTGGATCGATTCAACGTGGGATAGTTTCCTAGGGACATTAGCTCTAACTATGCAAACCCCCTCGAAACCAGGGTCAAGTGTGCGTTGAGGAATCCTCGACACGTCGCAGGGGGGGTCGTATTGGCCCGCTGGGAGGAAGGGATCGGGCCGGATTGATGCACCACTGTCGGAGGACAAACATCAGGGATCGAGTCGATGCCATGGAAGGCCAGAGGACTTCCAGTACCAATGCTGTTCCGCCCACATAAAATTTTCGTGATTCAGAGGTGTGCGCGTAGTGATTTTTCACTACCTCAGAGTTTTATCTTTAAACTATCACTAACAAGTCAAAAAATCCAAAATTCGCACGTTTTCCAACGGATATTTTATCTTTCAGGTGAGTCCTCGAATCTCAAGGGATGTGAAGCACACGGCGCATCCCAGAGTGGGCCCAGTTGGTTGCGCGCGCTTCAACTACGGCTCTTGAGAAGAAAAAATCTCAATTCAGGAAAAATCAAGAGGATTCTGAAAGGGTCTGTGTGAAATTACAGGAGGAGTACACTATTCAACAAGAAATGCAGCCTTCAGCGTCAAATTCACAAGCATGTAATCGTTAAAGTTGAGACACGCTAAACAATTTTACACTTTTTGGAAAGAGAAAAGCACGAGGATTTTGAATCTGCTCCTACTTCAGTATGTAATCGCTCCTGAAAGGAGCTATAGTCGTTGGGATAGTGCTAATGTAGCGAAAAAGTACCTTTCGGCGGTACTCGGGCAAAAATCCTCAACGTGGCCATTTTTTAAATAGTGGACGTATAAGCTGCTTTAGCAACCGTTTGATAGAGAAAATCTTCTAGTTTTGTCTGACATATTAACTTTTCGGAATGATGAAAATGAAGCAAGTTATGGCTTCGGAAAGTGTAAAACTCGTGCTCATCATGAATTTTCCTCGTTAATTGATCTAAATTTGTTATTTCTTTAAATTTTTGTAATTTCAATACTGATTAGAAAGAGCTCTTCACAAAACTCCCAAATCTGCTTTCAGATTGAAAATTCGTCATATTTGAAGAAAGTTATAATCATTTGAATATTTGTTCAAATTTCAATAGTAGATAAGCTGCTCCACGGTCAACGCCAAAGTCAGTCAACACACAGCTGGCGAAGGCGGTTAAAAGCTTCTTTCAACTGAAGGGGACGTGTAAATTGAGAACCATAATCTGTGTAGTACTAGAATTTGGTAAGTCTTGTGAAGGAAATAAATAAAGAAGAGATGTTGTCATAGTATGCCATTTTTAGTGGCTAGTTTGTCGTTTTCTGCTCTTTTCTCGTTTGCTCGTTTGGTAGGACTCATCAATAATGATTATTCTTTGACTTTTCACTTTTGTACTTTTTAAACGAATTTTTTGGTGGACGGTGGGGTAGCAGGGCTTTTTTATGAACAGTTTTGGGGGAGAATTAAACAACCTTTTCATAGTTCGGCTTTTGAAGAGGGTTGTTTCATGGACTTCGGCCTCTGGCGGAGGGGGGGGGGGGTCGTATTTCCAAATTTTCCTCGACGCCTCGCTTGACCCTGCTCGGAGCCGCCCTTCGGAACCCGTCGTAACGGTACACGATCAGTCGAGAACCCCATTGAGCTCGACCAGAGCACCATGTTTCCGGGGCAAACTTTTCTGATGCCGTCCACTATGAAGATTTTCTTATGAAATGAAATGCGCTCTTCAATTCTAAGTTGGGAGCACACGCTTTGAGCTGAGCAAAGTGTGATTAAATCCATTTGAGTCTGGAGACAAAATGTCTTTTTTTGCCCCCCCCCCCTGTATATCTGCGCCCACGTGGCCCCCGGAAGTGCAGTTCTTCTTCTTTTCTCTGCCCTTGTCTATGCCCGACTACCCTCGACCATCCCATAGAGTAGGTTCCCTAAGAACGCCTCTATTCGGGAACCGAATCCTCTTGCGTAAAAATGTGAACGCTGTCCCCAGTGATCACAAGTGACACATTTATTTTGGGAAAAGTGCAAGAAAATCGAGGATATTTCTTTAAGATACCCGAAGAAAATTCGAGAACCTTCCCATTAGGAATATTCCCTATTACTTGACCTCCAATCTCATGGAGGAATCCTCCTTTAATTTGCGTCGACCCTGTGCAATATGGCACATCGGATCGCGGCCCTTCCTCCGCCCAAACATGCGCAACGGTTGGCAGCGCTTCTGTGTCTGTACTTATGAGATTGCTTTTCTCGCGGTACACAATCTATACGACATGAAATCATAAGGATATCTTTATCGTCAGATGATTGAAACACCTTGATTATGACCTACATAAACATGCTAGTTTACTCCGAATAACGCAATTGTGTATATTGGAAATAAGGCATTTCTCAATGTAATATATATACTTTGAAAAACATTTCGCAACTCTTGAAGAACGGAAATAATACGAAAGAAAAAAGACAAAATGAAGAACAATGAGAGAAAAAATGAACATGGCTCCTACAAACTCTCCCTGAGTTGTGGAAATGCGAAAGAACATTTGGGGAATTTTAAAAGCGAAATACATCACGAGTAGGAACGAGTCACGGCCGCGGCCAACTCGCTTGGCTTGTCCATGCGATATCTGCCCGAAATTGTCCACAAAACCCCGAAAAGCTCTTGAAATATCTACATGGCTGGTTAACCCCTTGGTCAGGGGTAATCCTGTCGCATGGACAAGCCATCAGGACGATGATAACCACCAACAAGAATTGAGAAGCAGTAATGAGAAGCCCTATTAGAAACAAATTTACTACGTTGTTAGCGTAAACACAAAAGAAAAAGAAATCATTTCATAAATTTACAAACATAAACAAAACAGAATTATGGTATGTCTGCTCGAGAGCGGCACGGATACGGTAGGTATTTCAGCGAATGAAAGTGAACATTATATTGCAATGTGACGCTATCAACATAGAAATGGAGTGATCAAACTCTTAACGACAAACAAAAACATTATTTAACCATTGGCTGACTGAGGTCAGGAGAACGTTCCCGTTCGGGAATCGCTACCTGCAACCCAGGCGAACTACTACATGCCGCTTATTACTATTCATATTTATATTGCAGAAGAGATTGTCATCAACGGGAGGAGAATGTATCAGAATATTTATAATCGAATGCACAAAAGCGCGCGGTCGCGGCGCGGCTGCGTTGCGACTAGTCTTGCGTGTTGCGCACTCCGCCAGCTTCTGCTTATTTGCTTTTGTGCGCTCGACTATTTTAGCTATATATGTATATGTATATATATCATATAATATATCTAGTCATACAACTCACAGCTCAAAAGACAAAGATGAGGAATTCTTCTGTATTATAGCGAGAAAAGCATTGAGAAATACAATATATAGGTATCTGAAAGGAACACAAAAACTGGGATCATCATCAGAAAGACATTTCATGGACGTGAATGTGGTGCGTATAAAGGAATATGTGACGTCGGTTGCAAGACGCCACGATGTGCTCTAATTGCTATTTCGTGCTCTACGGCTAAACGACGTTACGGTAATGGACAATGACGACGATGGCAGGCACTTCTTCGAAGAACGCTACTACTACTGCTGATGTTGTGCAGAGCTGACGTCAACATCAACAAGACCGGCTAAATCGCCAGCTTCTGGAATTTCGTAGTCGGGCGCCAAGCTACGCACAAAGTCCTGTAATGAAGATTTTTTGAATTCAAATGTTCTCAACATTCTGACATTCTGTATTTACTGAAATAATGTTGAAATAAAAGTGGAAGGAGCTGATCGATCGTCCCTTAAAGATTCTTACACGTTCGCTCCGCAAATTATGGACACTGAATGTTTGGATGTGCTAATGGTAAGCCCAATAGGGCAGTGGAAAACTCTTAGCCCCCGCACTGCTTTCACCCAAGCATCATTTCTCAATGATGAGAAGCTAGTTTTCTGGCTTCCTGGATGGCTCTTTCAAATGCGAAGAAGGAGGAGGATGGGAGCAGACAGAATGCATATGCGCAGAGAAAATGTTGTTCGAAAAGGAGCGGGAATAGAGAGTGAATTTTAGATGTAGGATCCAGAAAATGGGAAAAGAAAGAGGAAACGATCAAGGCCGGGAGCGGGGGGGGGGTGGGGGTGGTGTACATCATTCGTGAGTGTACAAGCCGAACGAGAAAACACAATACGTCAGTTTTAAAAGGATGGAGTGCACAATGTTGACAAGTCACTAATGCTATGTGCTGGCACCTTACAACTCCAATCACGATCACAAGATGGTCAGACCCTCACAGTGATCGGTATTAGACAAGGCTGGAATCAGTGCATTTCATTCAAAGAAAATTGAAATCGACCAGCTGGTTCAGCAAACCCAGAGGTATGGTTGACCTTTGCCAGGATCTGCTGAATTTTGCAACGAGAACCGTATAATTCTGAGCCCAACTAGAGCGCATCAGGGCGATCTCGAACCACACTACTAGGCCGTTACAATGATTCTAGAAATCCGGAGAATCACAAACAATTCATGTGGACTGCTCACAGGAGA
>MU888703.1:0-18708 GCA_036418205.1 Ostertagia ostertagi
TATCAGCTGTCTTTTCCTTTAGAAAAGCGTGGTACCGCTTCTTCTTCTCACGCACTTTCTCTCTGACCTGGTCCGTCCACAGCCACGTTTGCTTATCAATTCTCCGACGTCCAGGCTTCGTAACGCCGAGCTCGGATCGAGCTATCCGAGTTATTTCTTCGGCTGCACCTTTCCAAGTTTCGTCGACAGTCGTAACCGCTGGTAATCGAAGGCGAGAAACTACAGTCGCTTCTTTTTTCCTTTCAGCTTTCCTCGCCACCCGAACTATGTCATTCCTCTATGCCCACACGCTTTCAGCCAATAATTTCGTTGTCGCAGCGATCTTCCATCGATATCAGTGGTCGGTGTTGTGTGACGACCGTTTCATAAGGTACTACCTTAGCGTCTGTTACGAGCCCTTGATCGCGGTGCCTGACAAGGACGAAGTCAATTTGTGATCTGGTTTTACCGCTATAAAAGGTGATAAGATGGGATTCACGTTTCCGGAATTTTGTGTTTACAATGGCGAGGTTATGCGATTCCGCATATTCAAGAATTCGCTCGCCATCAGTATTACGTGTCCCATATCCAAAACCACCATGACAGTTATAACCGTCTTTCGTAGCGCCCAAGTGACCATTGAGGTCACCTGCAACAATTATGGCTTCTTGTGACGGTACCTCAGCTGTCTTCTCATCAAGCAGGTTCCAGAACTTGTCCTTGGCTTGCTCGGAGCATCCAGTCTGCGGAGCGTACGCAGAGAAGAAATGGTATTTTTGATGTTCCATGACGACAATGATCTTCATTAAACGGTCGTCGAAGCGCTCCACGCTCACTATCGAATCACGGAAGCGTTCAGAGACAATCATCCCGAACGCCGTTGGTGGTTCTTGGGACCGCCACAGAGAACGGCTTTGAAGCCGCGGCCAATGTCCCTCGACTTGCAGCAGGACCACCTCGTTTCCTGCACGGCACAGAAGTCAATTCGTTCGGCGCTCTAGAGCTTCTGCTAACTCGTGCGAGCGGCCCGTTAACGTGCCAACATTTAACGTCGCAACGCGAGTCTTCCATACGTTGCGGGACTTTTGGACTAGCCTAGTTGCCCCCCGATGCCGTCCTTGCACCGGAGACCCTCGCATACTTTTCACACTCGCCGGGCTTTGCGAGTGCGCGTCGGCTCCCGCGGACGCCGTAGCATTATCTCGAGATTCATTTAGCGACATGACATTTGTGATGTGACGTGGGTGTTCGTAGGCCGGCCTGTCACGGGGGCCTGTCGCCTGCATTCGAATGTCCGTGTTCAGCTCAGCTCACAAAAGTGAGCAGTTCCCAGTGGCACCACTTGGAGGAACGGACATCACCACCTGAAAGTAATACATGTACAAGACCAGGTTTTTTTCCTCTTAGGCAAATATTGTGCACCATAAGTTCTACTTTTAGGTTTTATGCGTAGGAGTGCCATAAACTATTTAGATATAATCGGGCCGTCAATTGCACGCAGCTGAACCCATCTTATTTAGTTTCCTCTTCTGAATCTAATTAACTAGTAGCTCAGCAATTTTCTTAGGAAGGCAAGTGCAATCTGGATTCACCCACGCAATCGAGCTCTGCGCCTATTAAACCCTTTTAATTCTCACAATTCGTAACCAGATGGAACTCGAAATCGCACCGGTGAGAGTTTACCAGAGCCTAATAACACTCGGTATTGCTGGTTGCTGCAGAATTTGTCGGTCTTCAAAATGGCTTGAAATTAGAGCACCTGAACGTCGATAGGTACAAACGCATCCCTCTTGTATGGGAACTGCAGAAACCACTGTTCGTATAACTTCGTATAATTCAACATCTATAGCTAATGTTAGTCCATCGAAACTCTACTACATGAATAATGATGGCTGCACGCGCCCCACTACACCGCACGCCCCAGGTTGTGATATCAGTTTCTTACAGCATAGATTCACCTGACTTCCTTTCTTTTTAGGATCCCGACTATGTAATAACTTCGTATAGCATACATTATACGAAGGGTGTTGAGATTTGGGCAGCCTCGGGCGGTACTCGAACCGATACTCAAGCGCTTAAAGCACCGTGCCTGTCCATTACGTCACCAGGACCCCTGACTGGCTCTTCCTGGTTTTCTTCCATGACCAGCTTTCCAGATGCATAGCTTCATGAGTAGGATAGCCGACATACCGTAACCGGAAGCATTTGGAGATATTGATCTTCTTAGTTCGGGTTTTTTTGTGAAACTTTTTATGAAAGCTGTTTTTCAACATTTTTCTATGCTAAAGCTCAGTCGAGCTGTAACATGCCCCAACATGGCACTGGTGGGGGGGGGGGGACTATATAGGAGTAGCCTCAATAATCAATGGAAATGAGTTTCCCGATTAGAGCAAAGGGTTCTACCGTAAACTCAAGATGCTTGTCATTAGAGAATCCAAATCATTTTTAAAAAAACAGGATCAATATTATGAGCATTTAACGGCTCTTCCAGGTCTTCAGTAACAATTTTCGTAATCACCAAATTCTTTTCCTCTCTAATTGATTGGAATCCTCTCACAAACTTCAGAAGGAGGCTGACCGAATCCGCGGGCCCATTTGATGCTTTCGCTTTCTCTAATTGATTTACACGTGATTATAAAAAAGTAATCAATCATGTGTACGTTGAGTGATGCGGCCATGACAATCCTGATAGCATCAGTATATCAGTGACGGATGCCTCTCAGCTGAACCAGTCCCATAGCTGAACAAGCCAATCCGTCTACTCTCACACCACAGCTACCCTGTCACCTCGTTGTTATCAGTTTATTGTCCTTGACTGTTAATAACTGGAACTCTTTGATAATGCAGTTCGCTTATTATTACTTCTTTGATGTTGGCAGCGTCTCTACATTTATTTTGTCCGCTACTTCCTCATTCCCATGAAGCTTTGATGGCGAAGTGGCAAGTGGGACATTTTACTAGGTTAACAGTCCGCGGGTGGCTCTTGGATATTAGGCTGGCACCTGCAAATTTTGTAAAGCCTAACTCGCATCCAAAATGCCACTACCATGCAGAGCTCAAATAGGAGACGTGGCGCAACCCAAAATGGGATTACACCGCCTACTCATCCTTGGCTAGCTCCCCAGCTGAGAAATTCTACTGCAACTGTTCCTGATGCTCCGAGTTCTTTACTACAGTTTTGCCAAATCCATATCACTCTTCACCTATATTTCCTTCCTATATTGATTACATACACTGCGTTTCATAATTATAGGTCCACCCTAAATTTTTGCTACCCCAAAGTTGCTGTGCATTTTTTGGAAATGCTGCTATCACCGTTAGATTCCTCATCACGGAAAACCTTCATAGTGTTTTTCTGACAAATTCCCCCTCAAGTAACCCAATTAACTTTTTTAGAACGAATTTTCACCGTTTCATGAATATCGGGCCACTCATAAAAAAGTTTCCATTTCTCACGATCCGTGAAGGGAATCAGGGAAGCGGGGAATATGTGCTCAGTCGACATCGAGTTTACCATACCTCGTGTTATTCGCCTCTCTTCCCAGTAACAAGCTCAAGCTAGAGCACTTACTGAAGTGGGATAGCTGAGGAGCAGAATTTCCTCCCATGTCGGCCGGCTCATACTGCATAAGCGACTATGTGCAAAATCCTGGTCAGTGCGGAGAGAAGAGTCGCTTAGGTAAATAAAGACTGCGTTTCCTTCAAAATTTAGGAGGAATTGGGTGTCTTCTCTCGAATTATACAAGGAGTCCGAACAAAGTCCGTACTGAAATGCGGCCTTCCGTGAGCAAAACCACCGTGTGGTGAGTAAGCCAGCAGAGCAATAACATCTTCAACGGATTGATGAAGAGCGTTCCAAGATTATTTGAGCGCTACAAGATCGCAAGTCTCCATTTCTCCGTGGAAAAGGGCTCAACTTAATGAGCGATGGTGTGGCTGTTAAGACCCTTCGCGATCTTGGACTCTACCTCCTTGTTTCGTTCTACAGGTGGTCTGAGATCGACGTGGAAAAGTTTATTCTAGGTGGATATGGCAGAAAAAGAGGGTACAGGATGATCGCGTGAAAATCGCAGATGGTTTCAATGTAACGTAATTTCGGCGGTGAATCCCTTATGGTTTGAGGCACCTTTGAACGACTGAGTAGCTAGAGCTCGCTTTTGTTTCCGTTCACAAAGATTCCACAGGGTATCGTGAAGTTCTTTCGAAGCGAGTCTTACCATTTTTTCAACAAGGATCCCCTCTATCCTTGATTTTCACACACGATAACGCGGCTGTCCATGCCGGTCCCTCCGCGCCAGATGGAATTGCAGGAAAAAATGTGGCAGTTATCTGGTGGCCACCATGTTATCTGAATTAGATTCCAATAGAGAATCATTGGGCCTTAATTGTTATAAAGTTCCACAGCAAAGTAAAGCAAAATGGAACAGCCGAAAAGCTGAAAAGGTCGATCATCGGCGCCCAGACGAATTTCGATCCTACTGTAATAGCTAATTTGGCTACCAGCATTTCAAAACGTATTATTGTGTTCCTTATGATTATTGGGGGGTCATCCCATTATTGAAAATTCGTGACGTTTTTTCGTTATAGTAAAATCTCTCGACAAGTGATGTGTAGTCATATTTGCGAAACGGTGAAAATACGTTCTAAGGAAGATATTTAAATAATTCTGAATCGAGATTTCTCCAGAAATCAAGTATCAAGGTTTTTCGTTATGGGGAAACTATTGGTAATAGCGGCATTTTCCAAAAATGCACAGCAACTTTGGAATAGCAAAAAATTAGGGTGGACCTATATTTATGAAACGCAGTGTATATATTTATAAAGAATGTATGTTTCAAGTGGCCGTTGTGACCGAGGAGTAGTAGGGGAGTTTTCTAATACTATACAGTCCATGATTCAAAGTCTGATTAGGCGGTTCTACGGACTCGACTTGGCAGCCGCTGCACTTGATAGTAGTCGCGCGGATAAGCTGTTCCCAAGACGTTGCTGATTTATGGCGAATATTTATGGCGAATGTTGTTGGAAGCTGCTCATCCACGCGACTTCTGTCAAGTGCGAAGGCCGCCTCGTCATTTCAGGGACACGCCTAATTAGACTTCGAGTTATGGAGTGTAAGAGGCTCAGGAACAAAATGCGGTCCCGCTTTTCTACAACCTCCAGCTGCTAAAATGTAGTAAAAAGCCAATTTTAATTAAAAATTCGAGAGTTTTGCAGTTTTGGTACACCGAAGTTTGCCACCATTTTGCTTTTACTCTACTATTCGATAGAGGCATCAATTTCAGGATCTATTTTATAATTGGTAATAATAACTACACTTTGATACTATTCATAATATAATACAATTTATATATTAGTATGACAAATAAACGCATTAATAGCTATGAACTTGTTGATGTTAGAAATCGGTTAAAATAGCATCGAGCTAAATACCAAATGAAGTCATGTGATAAATTTGGGCTTTGAATTGCCTTCGATAAGTGCTATTTTTGGCGCAGCGCCATGCGAAGATTATCATTTTGGGTTATGGGACAAAACTTTTCCACAGAAGGGGATCCAGCCCATACCTCCGCTTTCCGAGCGTTAAGGCTACCACTTGAGGTGGAGCGGTATATCCGCGGGGTAAAATGAAGTGCAACTGCCTGAAAAGTTGGAGGTGTGAGTTCGATTCCTACCTGGGGCGAAGCTTTATATCCATAACGCAGCGTCCTTGTGATGACTCGAAAAAATTATTTTGGATCTATTTTTTGATTTTTCTCTACTTTTAAGAGTGAAATAATTATAAGCATTTCGAGGTAAGACACAGGAAACATTGGAAAGGGGGGGGGGCATGGGGCTTCAGGGCCACTCATTCTCTCTATTGCTCCTGCTCATAAACTGCACTAGATTTTTCCTTTCAAGGGTGGGTATCACTACAGTGTCTTAGTTGGGACATGGATAAACCTAACATAACATATCGATAAGCAAATTACATCGAAGAAGAAACCTCTAAGATGTCCTGCTTCAGAATTCTCGAGAAGCTTTACTTTTTTGAAGCTTACCGGAAACTTCAAAAAAGCCTCATATTGTTTAAGGAATTCATTTCTCTTTTTTCCTAATTCCATTATTTCTGCCAACTTTCCCGAAGGATCTCCTTTCTCAATCCCCCGCCACCCACCCCAAAGCACACGCTTTTCCGATAGTTCTCACATTTCAATCGTTTGTTCTTTGAGTCAGGTACCGAAAAAAAGTTCTATGACTCATTTCGTTGAACAACTGCGAATTAGGGGGTGAATTCTATTACTGATGGCCAAAAGCACTTACCCACTGCCATCTGTAGCAGAGCACGATATCGCACCGATCTATTGATGCCTAACAATTTGTCACAGCCGACTGTTAATGGTCCTTGGACTCGAAAGTTGATGAGTCAGTTGCTTTCGGAACGCAGCCCAATAAAACACGTGTATCACACTAGCAAGAAACACTGCTGTCGGTTGATGGGATCGCCAGTTTGGCTTTCGCCCGCAGAGATTGATTAATTGGCCGTCATCAACGAAAGCACCCGTTTACCATTTATTGGCTCGGTTCCTTGGGCTATAAATAATCTCTTGGCTTGAATTTGCTGATCATCGCAGTTCCAACGTCAGTCTTGAATTCAAGCTCTATACGGTCGACAGAATAGTGTTCGACCCATTTTGGAAAAAAGTAATGAGTCGTACGGTGTGCAGGTTACGAAGAATGCCATAGAAAAGTATATAGCTCGTCAAAGCAACAGTCCCAGACCGAATTCGCGGGGTAAAAATCGTTGATAATGTAGTTTTAGGTTAAAAGTTAACCGACAGTAAAGAAAAAACTGAAGAAAAACGTCGAACAGGGACTTAGACAGGGACTCCCCCTCTGCCACTCAGCAATGGAGGAAGACGCGTGTTGGACGAGTTGTCTGAACCTGCCAATACGTCGAACGAAGCATGCTCCTGAAACGTAATTCGGAAGATATAGCGATCATTCGAAGATTGCCTTCCCCGCGGGGGAAAGGTCAAAAAACTGCAGCACCACACCGACTGCTTTAAAGGACGAGTTGAAATACTCCGTGTGGTCCCAAAATGTCAAGAAAGCCTCCGCAGCCAATCACGGCTGGCAAGTGGGCGTTCCCGAAGAATTTCCAACCACACCCATTTTGAGGAGTTTACGCCCTTTTTGCGGCTTTCCTAGGTGAGTTTTCTTTATAACTACACTTCATATGTTCTCCAATAGGGCTAGTGCATCCTTCAATCCCAATAGTATTGAAAGCAGCAGACCCTGCTGGGACTGTTGCTTTAAGCAAGTTAAGACTTTCGAGGGTGATCGTCGTTGAGTCACGACGGCGTTGATCAAGGCTCTGATGAAGGCAAAGAAGCCGAACCGTTAGCTTGATAATGTTAATGCGAAAGGAATGGTATTCTTCTGCCTTGTACAACGACCCGCCCTTGGAAAAATGGACTCACTTAGCAATCAGGCTGCTCAATAGAGCAAATTCAAACTCAAAAGCTGGAACAGTTAGGATCAGAGCTCACGCGGCCTATTCCGAAGGGGATGTCCGTAGCCGAGCAAGTTCTCCCAAACTTTCCTCATTTTGATATTCTACTTTCCTCACTTTTGAATTCTTTTCGAAGAATATCGTGAATTTTGAAGTCTTTTCATAGAATGTCGTGAATTTCGAAATGCGCTAGCATTAATACTGCTGATTGGATATTTACTCTTGAAATAGGCATTTTCGTATGACACAGTCAAGTTCTCACTTGGTCATAAACCGCTTATCAGGATCTGTAGTACTCATCAAATTGGTTCTTAAGCTAAGTAGCGATAATCACAAAACGTCGCGATAAACTATGGTAATCATTGAGTGACCGCGATGATGACATTAGCCTCATTTGAGTCGCTGACGTCGCCATTGCTTTTGCAGACCCGCTTCCTCAACCAGTGATCAGTCGCCTTAAAGCAGGATTCTTGGAAAGATTTCTCAGATATTTCTTTAAAGAGCCAAAATAGCTTTGCGGCAATGATTTAAATTACACGGCAGACGACCAGAGGTTCTATCCTTCAGAAGTAGCGAACAAGCTCTCCGAAAGCTTTGAATAGGCTTTCAGTAAGCCTGATCAAATGGGCTATTCTCTTGACTCATGGTTTACGGTAATTCATTTTTGGTGAGTGAGACCTTCTTGATAGCTTAACGAAACTCTCGTGGTCTACTCGCCAGTGCAGCAAATCACCTGGTCATGCGATGAAATCTACTTCTTCCCAGTTAGCCGTAACTCAAAGATATGGTAATGGTCACATGCTTACTGATGTTTTCTTCGTTTCCTTTCATTTCCAACTTTTTGCAACTACAAAGGGAAGACTGCAGCTCTCTCTTCAGCATAAAGTGCAAACAAAGCTTGAATAAATTCATTTCAATCTTCTGAATGAATTTGAATTGCTATCGGGTAATCTGAATCCTGAAAATGTCAGCGCTAAATTACCCTACTGAATTTCTCTCATTTTCACATTCTAAATTTAACCAAATGCAGAACTGCTATATTTAATGATCCCTATTTTAAGTATAATGGGTTTCCTGAGCAGCGAAAATTAATGGCGCTTTATTCAAGGTGGTGAAACAAGGAAGTATACATCGACTATCCCAAGAATAGCATTTGCTCAACTATATCACATGATCGACATTCTTGCAATCTTGGCATGATTAGTTCAGTAGGAATGATTCTTCAAGCCTTTCAAGATTGAACTTTTTATTAGGCTTACGTTTCGGCTTCTTCGCCTTCGTCAGAGCCTGAAATGGTCAAAAGCATATGTAACTTGCTCGCTCTCAAAGCCTCAATAAAGAATCCAAGACTCTTTCACAGGATTAGCAAACTTTCAAAGGTATCTATGGAAGCATGGGGCTGCTTGCCTTGAACTTCGCCGCTAAGGAAGGAGGGCGACCACCCTCGTACTGACTTGAGTATTCAATCTTTGACAAGCTGAAGAGGCCTTCCTACCGGACTAATAGGCGTCAATCGCCTTTTCTGGATTTTATCTTATTTTTCCATGAGTTTCCGCTTTTCAATATCCATGTTCTCAGTTTTCCTCAGGAACTGAGTTCCCTTGCTGATCATTGCTTAGTTTTTCTTGCAGCCTAAATGTTGCAATAACATCTTCTCTGGTTGCGACTTCCGGCCAACTGCTCGGTTTTTTTTCAGATTTTTGACGCAAACTCGATCGCCCTCTGTTCAATCTTTGTTATTTATAGACATTTTCCACAGTGTTTTATTCTTTCTAACGTCACCACGACTCCTCTTTGGAAGTATCCGTGGATTATAATTCTGGCAAAAGGAGTTCAGGCGATTTCAAAGTCATTCAGTTTATCTATCACGAAGTGTCTGAGGTGGAGACCTGAACGAAGGGTCAACCATCTGTTGCTTGAAGTTCATGTGGGGAGCGAAAGGGTGTGGGGGGACAACCTGTATTGCGTTTTGTCATAAGCATACAGTGTGGGAAGCATGATAAGGGCCACAGAGATGCTTTCCTCACGAAGGAGAGTCATCGATTTAGGGTGGGGGGGGGGGGTAAGAGGAGCCGTCGTGCCCGACTCCACGTTCGATGCAACGGCATGTCGTGAGCTGCCTGGGTCGGCGATGCTCTAAAATTGCTTTCTCTCTCTTTCCATGTTGAAGTGATGTTCAAGGTGAATGTTTGTACTATGACAGTCGCTACTGAAAGCAAGTTTCGGTTGCAGATCCTCAATGGCTGCAGAATTTCGTATATCTGCGCAGTCAGTGTAGACTTAGAGCGGAAGTGAAGTAATGACAAGTGGCACGGCTTGACACACTCTCGGTGCTGAGATCGAATAGGACATTGTTCGGGTCGACTAGGCCTCGTATTTTGTGCGCCAATGTGTAGGGTTAATCGCATTGAAACGCTGCTGCGATTTTGGATGGGAGTAGAGTACGTGGCGCATTTCAAACCGACTGAATCACGCTGGCGCTTCACGACTTACGATTTCTACGACGTCGCAATTTATTTAACAGATCAGTCAACGAATGTCAAGCCGTCTTTGGTGAATCACCCAGCTCGAATCTCAAGCTCGCTGACTCATGCTAGGATCCATACATTTATAAAGGCTGCAGTGTCATGAATACAGCACAACAAAAACCCTGAAATATGCCACATGTCAGCTTGCTATCGGGTTTCTCTTTTCAACTGTCAACAAGCATTAACCCTCGATCCACACCGAATTTTCTCAAAGGCGGAGTTTACGACGAAAAGGCAACCCATTGAAAATCAAGGTAGAGGTGAGCGTAGTGCAGGGATGAAAAAAAATACCATGAGGAACGGCTAACTGAAGAAATCACCCCTTCTATGCCCGCTGATTTTCGCACTGATCGCCTCTGCCTGGTGCCTTTCGCATCTCTCGTCGGTGCGTTCCCTCTCAATGCTCACGGCTCTCTCTGCAGCTAGAGACCGACTCGCCAGTGTCGCCAGGTTTAGTAATCGTATCGCGCCGACGGTGATGCGGGGAGGGTTATGTTGGGTCACTGAGGCATATCCCTAGCTGCGAACCGCGTGTCGTTCTTCACCTTTAGAGAGTCTGCCTGTCTTTCCACTAGTAACTTTCTTCTTCTCGACATTCGACCTTATCGTTGAACACTCCTTTGAGCTGCTAAGAGCAATATTTCATCAGAAGCTCCGATAGGATGTGCGCCTTCCCGTTTTCAGTGGCCTAATACTGATGTGAACTCAGAAATGAAGGTTACATGGAGGTTTCCACCAGGATCGTACTATTTCATGAACGGTGACAAGTTGGGGAACAAGAAAGTCATTTATTCCTATGAATGTGCCATGTACTAGACTTTAAACTGAAGTAGTGTCAGCAGAAACGAGTTCACATGATGACAAAACATCACGTTGTAATTTTCCATGTCCACTCTCCGCTTCTGTCCATTCAACGACTTGCAGAGTATGCTCCAGAGTATTGCAGAGTACCCTCTCTGACGGTTTAATTGACGGCTCTACTAAACCAAGAGTACCGTCCTAGGGGCTAAGGGGCCAGGATTGAATCCAAGCAAGAATCAAGTCAACGAACCGCCTAATGGCAGCGTGCCCATTCCCTCTCATGCACGAGTCATTCCTTACAGGATGACAGGTAACACATGGAACTACCTCCTTGCCACACCTCCTTTAGTTTTTCATTTCCCAATAAGGTGGTCATTTTTCCAGTTCCACTAGTCGATGACGCTTAGAGAAGAACTTATGCGACATTGAAAAACTCTCCATGAATTTTGCAACGGTCAGGTTCCACTCTTTTTGAACCACATTTCTCTAACTTTTACCGCAATTATTAAAATTCGTATGGAACTTCGGTCACCAGCAGCATCGAGTTTGTCTAGCAGAAGCGCGTCACGGGCTGTGAAAAGTGAAGTTCCACTTTCCTGAGCGCATATTATGACCGGTCAGATCATAGTACACTCTACCATTTGGCAGACTTTTTGACGAGTGTGACAGCGATGCAACGAACGTTCAACACTTTCCTAGCGGCTTTCAATCATTTTAACGCCACCACCTCTTTCATTCAGCAACGCTGGCGTCAATGGGGTGGGCATAGGGTGAAAAAAGGGCATTTGTCAGGTTAAATACCCCACCGACTCTAAGCAGTTCTTGCTCCATTAAGGTTGCATTTCGCTGTCGTTAATGCCTTAACTGCATGAAGTGGAAGCCGTCCCCAATAGTGAACTGAGATGGGTATGGTAGGATAGCCTACATCATGTACCATGTGCTACTACAGTCCCTCCCTGTCCACGACATCTCCAACGTGGCAGATTTTTTCAGCGGCTGACGCAAGCTTGAATCTATACTGCCAATGAATTCCATCGTTTACAAATGAGAGGCAAAATAGAGACAATATCAAAAGAGAGGGCAGACTATCGCCAACATGAGGAGCTTCGTTGTAAGCAATGCATCAAGATCCCCGGCATATAACTTTCTTTATGTTAAAAACAGAACTAAGCCTCAGGCAAGAGAGGAGAGACCCCAGGGTGCGTGAGCAGTTTTCCATTTTTCCGGCGTCCGTGCTCCTCCTAGGTGTAGTCTTTGGTTAGAGGATGCTCCCCACCTTGCGATAGAGCCAAAAAAAATGATTGACATGTTTTGTTGGCCTTCAAAAGAAGAACCAAGCCAACTTGAAACCAGATTCTTGTTGAAATGCTCTTTATCTTTAGAGGGATTTTGTTTACCGTGTTCTTATTTTTTGCCTCACGTGTGCACCCCATCTTTTTGAATAGTCACATCGGTGCATCACGCAACTTTGAAATTAGCTCGCTTTTTTCGCTTCTAAAATTAACTGGGTCATGAGGCTATTCATAATAAAAGGATAAGTCAAGCATCAGCGCGTCAAACTTCGCGCTATGCTTGAGGAAGTGTCTCGATGCCTTCCGCCGTAGCGTGCGCGTACGGTAAAAATTCTATGCTCATCGAAAATTTCCATATTTACTATTATGTTATGATTACTATTATTTCGTACTTTTGTGCTTTTCAAACGCCTAAGTGTATGGAAAAATTTTTGAGGCTTAGCTAGGTTATCTATAAGGAAGTTTGTTGTGCTGTTGCTTCTTTCTGATGGTTGGCCTTTGATGGTGAACTGATAGAAGGCTTCCGTCACATTGATGCTTGCATTCTTTCCACCTCCTGATTTCGGTTCCCTTCAATTGATTATTTTGTCCTTGATAAGTGATGCAGGACTGTTGAACAATCGCCGACTCAAACACCTTTTGACCTTCAACGATCTTTGCTAACAAGTTTTCGGCGTCGATTTCTGAGTGAAAGTTACACGCATTTGGCGGCACTCACACCATTCGCTATGCGGATGGGAAAGTGATGGGCCGTATATGGTTGCTACCCATTTGCTATCGGATGGAAGTGATGCCATATTTGCTAACTCCAAATGTTTAGCATTTGATTACATCGTCCTCTTGTTACTATCCTTTTCCATTGGATTGCGCCATGACTCAGTTTTTTAGTGGCTATCGCGGATGAGATTGGAAGGGCACGTTCCGAACAATGACTTTCGCTTCTTCGCTTTTATCTCCTAGTCCAAATCAATCATTTCGAAAAGGACAGAGAGCCTATTAGTGCAGCTTCAGTACTAGTTAGCAAACGAACCTGGTTATGTCTTCACTCCCCCAATCCACTCCATCACCTATCCATCATCACTACATCTACTGTACTTTGTAGGCTTTCAATCATACCTACTTACTATTCGTTGCGCCCTTTTGGCGAGCACCCACTCCATTTGGCGCTGGCTGATCTCTGCGCTTTGTCGTCGACTGTATCACAACATAATATTTTCAGTACGAGTGCATATGCTAACATCACACGCATAGTGAGTGCGATTCGCTGTTCTCACGCTTACCCCAGGCCACGCCCCTTGGCGACGGCCAGGTCCGTGCGATCCCAGGGGCGCCCTGGCTGGTATCGTGTGAACGCCACGCCCATTGCTCGCGTTGTCGTCTCACCCGTTCTACGAGACACCGCCCATCGTTCGGGCCACCCCATACACACACGCACAATCATATCATCTCGGTTACAGAGTAACACGCTGGCTCCACATTATGACACTGCCGGTGTTCGCGAAGAAAGTGAAAAAGTTGGCCTCGTTCCAACTATTCAATCTGAAACTTCTCCTTAACGGCGAATCAAGTGAGTTTCACCAGCTCGTTCAACTCTTTTGATCTATCACTTTTAAAGCTTTCCATCTTCTTCACCTTTTTCACTTTCCTTTCCTCCTTTACTTTTTCACTTTCCTTTCTAGAGGGATAGATAACCCTTTCACTGACCCTCATTTATCCTTTGCCGTGGTACAAGGTTGTGGTCTTGTACCACGGCAAAGGATAAATGAGGGTCAGTGAAAGGGTTATCTATCCCTCTTTAAACTGTACTAACCTTAGGGCTGTACTTTTTAAAACATGCAGGACCTACTCGGTAGTTTTACCAGTTGAAAAATCGTGAGGTTTAGGTCGCGGTTTCAACAAATTCAAAAAGCACTACAAACTCAAAGGTGAACTTGGTCGTGGCGGATTCGGTATCGTCTACCGAGCGATTCGCGTTGCAGACGAGCTTCCAGTGGCTGTGAAATTTATCGATCGCCGAACAGTCCGTGAATGGGGAAAGGTACGGGAAAACTACCCCTATAGGTTTTTTAACCTCTAACCGCGTTTTTATTCCAGATTAATGACGAACATCTGCCTATGGAAATCTGCATGTTGGCAAAGTGCTCAAAAATTCGAGGTTAGTGTTACACAAAGGTCACCGAAAACTCGTCCTTTGCACTGAACAAAGGCATATTTGGGTTTTTACGCGGCTACGGCATATAATGGCAAGCAGAACGAGTTACAGGCTTGCGTAAATGGCGAGTTTTTTCTCGGAAAATTTCCCGTTTCAGAGGGAGAAACTATTATTTCGTTAATGGGGCCCTATTTTTTGCCTTTATTCGTCTACACTTTCTGCTTCTGCTTCTCCATTTTTAGCTGCATTTACGTCCTCTGCCTCTCTGCCTCCTTTAAGTCCAGTTTCCTGAACTTTTGGCTTCATTCCAAAACTCATCCTGTTTTTTTGGATGTGAGAAATAATAGTATCGGAAAGCTTTTTGTAAAATTCATTATATTTTCTATTTATACTTGAAATCTTTGATTGGGCACTCCAAATCCTCTCAAAGACCGAATTCACGCTTAGTTTCCTTTTATAACGCACTCAACCTTTTACTGTATTCTCATGGTGTTGGGGGATGAAATATAAGCAGTCATGTTCGTCCATCCTTTCTGGATACGCCACTCATTCTACCTCATTTTGGAATTGCAGAAGCATTTGAATGTGGCTTGGCATTTACCGGGTCCCACGGAGGTCGGCCTACATACTGTCTGTATCTTCGCATTCCCATGCAGTCAGTGTTCTCAATGAGTCAGCCCCGAAGGCATGAAAGGTTTGATGCTGGATTCCAAGCGACCCACGGCATTTCACCCACGAACCCTCCATGCCAGTCCCCATAGGCTGGCGCCGCATAGCGCTACACAACCTCGCGCGCCGTCGCTCTCATCGTGCTTACCGTCAGAATGAATTTTTTTTTCGAGGTGCAATCATCGAAAGGAGTGATCCAGTCAGGCTACTAAGAACCCCTGTATGATCAGATTCGCGCTGAAATCGTCCCCTTTCAATACTCTATGCCCAATTTCTGTTCTATTATATGGATCTTACTTATTTACCAGTTCTCTTCTTTTCAACATAGGAGCTATGTTTTCATTGACCTGTAGCCTTTGCATTCCTGTCAAAATAACTAAATAAATAACTTTCTTAAAAATAGGTGTGTTCTTCATCAATAATTTGTTTATAGCCTATGTATACTACGTCTATTATTTATTTGTTTTCGAGAATTATTATTATGACGCACGTTTCTCCATAAACTTTACTTTAATTCATATTATAAATAATATTAACTACTCGCACTTTGATCCAGACCACTTAGCCTACTTTTATAAACTATAAGAACCGCATATTTAAGAGAGTTTGATGAATAGCAGACCTTTTAAATATCCTACCAATCGCTTCTGTTCCATCTTGATAGCCCCGTTGGCGCTGGTAAACGAGGTGGAAAGGGAGAAAAATGAAACAGTATAGGAGGAGGGAAAATTCGGATTATTTACTTGTAAACATTATATAGTGATAGTCGCAGGAATCTGTTTACAATCTCTTATCGTGAGCTTCTTCGATAAATAAACAAATCATGGACGTAGATAGCGCACTGGTTAAAGTGCGCCGTACTTCCACAGATTCAATCCCGCCTACTCAAGCCTGCGATAACATTGGGGTGTCGCTACACATAGTGCTTTGCTTCGATGGTTCCTTTTGAATACTGAGAAATATGCTGACATTACTATATTTAATGGTATGGATACAACCTATAAAAATCCTGAGATGAAATAATATTATATGTTCTGGTACATTATAAATAATGAATGATAAAATTTATTACTACCCTGTTATAAATAATGAATGAAAGAATTCATTACTGCTCTGTCCCGGTGTCTTAAACTGATATAAATGTGTAAGGAAAATGATGTGTGGCTCCAAAATAATATTTATTGCGAAGACTTTCAAATTTGGCGATAATCAATAATTCAAATATGATAGATAAGATAATATAAGATATCGCAAATAATATATAATCATGAAAATGATTTAAATGACTCCGTCAAATGATTGAATAGGAATTTCTGTGGGGAATCAATAATATATGGATACCACAAGATAAGAAACGCTATCGCTGGTAATGACAATGAAAAATGACTTAAGTGGCTCCATAAAATGATGAATTCTTAGGAGATGCATAATTGAACGGGAGCAGCCAACCGTAGTCACTTTCTTAGTCCTTCAAGCTTAAATCACCCTTTAGCTCTCATGGGCCTTAAGACTTTTTACATCACTAGGTATCCAGTCTCACATGACCAGCGGCTAGCTGATTGATGGCCAGTCAGTACACCGTTTTTTGCTCTTGTAACGTGGTCACTCAGCTCCACTCTGCCTCAGGTTATCCGGCACATGACCATTTCAGGGGTTCTATGGGTTGTACTGTGGGTAGGACTAGCCACGGCCACGTTGGCCTTGACAGCGCTACAACTAAACCCATAGTTGAAGCCGATGTCTTTTCAAGAACGTCCTCCACTAGAGCAGAACGTCATAGCGCTATACATGACTTCGAGGTAGTGTTGTTTTCAGACAGTACTACTTATTTTCCTATTTTAGTCTAAGAGATAACTACTTCTCGGTAATCTCTTATCAATTACACTGAACAAAGCGTCAAGCTTATATGATAACATCCATTTACAGCGAACACAAACAAAAAGAATACCTAGGAAATACTGATATAATTATATACATTTACCTTCGAAAATCAAAACTTACAGCTAAACAGCGACCAGTGAACTTTTCCACTGAGTGCGAATCACATTTTTAGTCGAACAATGAACAGCTAAATGGGGTTTATTTCTATGAAAAACTGTTATCTTAGCCATTTTCGCTGAATTTTTAGCAACTTTGAATGAGATGAAAGCTCATAATATATTTGACAAAATTACAGGAGTGATTCGCCTCCTTGACTGGTACAGTATCCCGGAAGGATACCTGATTGTCATGGAACGACCGTATCCATGTGTCGATATGTTCGATTTCATCAAAGGGCAACAGAAACTCGACGAAGAGGTACTGTGCTCTTTGTTGGGGGAATTACCTTTGTTATGACTTAACTAGCAAAACCTTACCAATTGCCGCCGACCCACGGAAAGATAATGGCGCGATCGTATGAGCGCTTGCCATAGAGTGCAACCAGTTCTCAACCTTATCTTTATAGTCACTTCCCGGTTCATTTATCTATCCCATTTCGCAGCAATTGAGAAATGGATTTGAAAAAATAGAACTGGCAGCCCTCACGTGCCTTAATAGGAAACAGCTTCACAATTAGCCTACTCCAGGAGTGCTGGGTTGCTTAACCCTATCAGTGATCTATCAGGGCAAGCGGCACTATTCCTGCCCGGATACGGAAATACCTTTCCTTGCTCGCATCCCTACCTATTCTCACAAATTCAAATCATTACTTCTCTATGTCCCAGAACTACCTCAAAACTCCTTATGAAGAATTCGCTACTCTAGTGAATCGGAAGACTGAGGCGGGATAAGCCCAGTACACAAGCAGAATGCCCCTTATTTCAGCTCCAGGCACATGATCAGCACGAGCCCCACCTTCCACATCGGCTTAATCAACCTTGATCTGAATAGCCAGTGTTAGGGGCTGGGCCAGAATGGGCGCCGTGATGCAGTGGCAAATATGTAGCTTCACTTCCCACGCGCACAGTCCAATCTCGCCCAGCCCAATCAAGCATCCATCCCTCTGGAGCTGCTCAAATGGTTCTAGACTAGACTTTTCTGGGAGTATGCAAACACTGACTTGAACATCGGCTGCTCCCCCCTCCCCCTCCCCTCCATTGAATAGGAGATGCCGCATTAAATACTGCTACGATACTGAATGGGAGGGTAGTGCGTACTTCGGCTCTGCAATGGTTTGGTCAAAGCTCGAAGCTTCAACCCTCCAACCTACCTGCAAAGGCCAACACGCTATTGTAGGCGTTTCGGAAGGGGTAGACTAACAGTCAGAATCAGATGGCCTTTTCAGCGAAGGTGAAGACCATAAAGGCTCAATTGTTTCAATGGTATTAAGCTTAGAACATTTCAAATATTTGGTAGCAGTATTCAACAAAAACCTGAAACTTTTCAGATGGCTCGTTTCCTATTCCGTCAAATCGCTCAAACCATTCACGAATGCTCACAAAAACGGGTCCTGCATCGGGATTTAAAGGTGAATTCTTCAAACTTACGGTATATATCGCATAATATGCTGCTGCTTCATTTGAAGTGATATAATCACGTAGTTGAAATCGCTTCTTAATATTCCTGAGTACACTGAAAAACGAAAACAATGACGATCTGCTTTAAAATTTCCCGTTTCAAGTGTCTCCCAGGTAGCCAAAATTTTGCCCGGATAGACTGGGGAATAAGTTTTCCATGCGGAAATCACTGCTATGGGTAAGCGTCTACCGTGCAGATTCACACCATTGATCACTGAGCACAGAGATTAGTTGGAGACCATCCCTACATGACATTTCACCGGGGTCCTCTCATCCTGCGGCATTTCAATCTGTGCTC
>MU888704.1:0-20811 GCA_036418205.1 Ostertagia ostertagi
AAGAAGGCTCCAACAACTGCGTCAAGATGGTGGCAACTATCTCTTGTGTGTCTTCGGCTGCAGAAGAGTTTGTTCGGTTGTATTAATCGGGTCGTTATGTTTCTGGCTGCGTAAGCAAGAGTTTCTGACATAAGAGCTAAGGCACCAGTCCACTAGGAAAGGCACCGCAGTGAAGAGCACACAAGGCTTTCAAAGAAGTCTTCCTTTCAATACATTTTTCTCTCCTTGCCCAACATCGGGTCGTTATGTTTCTGGCTGCGTAAGGAAGAGTTTCTGTCATAAGAGCTAAGGCACCAGTCCACTAGGAAAGGCACCGCAGTGAAGAGCACACAAGGCTTTCAAAGAAGTCTTCCTTTCAATACATTTTTCTCTCCTTGCACAACATAATGGTTGCCACACCCACTCTCATGGAGTAGCGCATAAAAAGCCTTATATGTGGGAGGGAGGGACGTGCAATGCGGTCCATGTCTTACTTCCTCCTTCTCCTTCCACCAGGAGAACGCTTGCTTATTCTTCCATAAGCTCAACACTCTACAAAATGAACCGGTTGAGACTTGATAAGAATTGAAAGCACTCTGCTGCGAGAGATACCATATCATATCATTGCCACGGTGGTTCGATTCTCATGAGTGTGTTTCATTTCGATCGGTATGTTGGTCAGGTGGGTTCGATCCTTGTTAGCAAGCTTTGCCGAACTTATATCGCTTGTGAGCATTAGCATCGGAAGCATGGTGTGTGGACTGAAGGAATGTAGGGCTCCAACAACTGCGTCAAGATGGTGGCAACTATCTCTTGTGTGTCTTCGGCTGCAGAAGAGTTTGTTCGGTTGTATTAATCGGGTCGTTATGTTTCTGGCTGCGTAAGCAAGAGTTTCTGACATAAGAGCTAAGGCACCAGTCCACTAGGAAAGGCACCGCAGTGAAGAGCACACAAGGCTTTCAAAGAAGTCTTCCTTTCAATACATTTTTCTCTCCTTGCCCAACATCGGGTCGTTATGTTTCTGGCTGCGTAAGGAAGAGTTTCTGTCATAAGAGCTAAGGCACCAGTCCACTAGGAAAGGCACCGCAGTGAAGAGCACACAAGGCTTTCAAAGAAGTCTTCCTTTCAATACATTTTTCTCTCCTTGCACAACATAATGGTTGCCACACCCACTCTCATGGAGTAGCGCATAAAAAGCCTTATATGTGGGAGGGAGGGACGTGCAATGCGGTCCATGTCTTACTTCCTCCTTCTCCTTCCACCAGGAGAACGCTTGCTTATTCTTCCATAAGCTCAACACTCTACAAAATGAACCGGTTGAGACTTGATAAGAATTGAAAGCACTCTGCTGCGAGAGATACCATATCATATCATTGCCACGGTGGTTCGATTCTCATGAGTGTGTTTCATTTCGATCGGTATGTTGGTCAGGTGGGTTCGATCCTTGTTAGCAAGCTTTGCCGAACTTATATCGCTTGTGAGCATTAGCATCGGAAGCATGGTGTGTGGACTGAAGGAATCTAGGGCTCCAACAACTGCGTCAAGATGGTGGCAACTATCTCTTGTGTGTCTTCGGCTGCAGAAGAGTTTGTTCGGTTGTATTAATCGGGTCGTTATGTTTCTGGCTGCGTAAGGAAGAGTTTCTGACATAAGAGCTAAGGCACCAGTCCACTAGGAAAGGCACCGCAGTGAAGAGCACACAAGGCTTTCAAAGAAGTCTTCCTTTCAATACATTTTTCTCTCCTTGCCCAACATCGGGTCGTTATGTTTCTGGCTGCGTAAGGAAGAGTTTCTGACATAAGAGCTAAGGCACCAGTCCACTAGGAAAGGCACCGCAGTGAAGAGCACACAAGGCTTTCAAAGAAGTCTTCCTTTCAATACATTTTTCTCTCCTTGCACAACATAATGGTTGCCACACCCACTCTCATGGAGTAGCGCATAAAAAGCCTTATATGTGGGAGGGAGGGACGTGCAATGCGGTCCATGTCTTACTTCCTCCTTCTCCTTCCACCAGGAGAACGCTTGCTTATTCTTCCATAAGCTCAACGCTCTACAAAATGAACCGGTTGAGACTTGATAAGAATTGAAAACACTCTGCTGCGAGAGATACCATATCATATCATTGCCACGGTGGTTCGATTCTCATGAGTGTGTTTCATTTCGATCGGTATGTTGGTCAGGTGGGTTCGATCCTTGTTAGCAAGCTTTGCCGAACTTATATCGCTTGTGAGCATTAGCATCGGAAGCATGGTGTGTGGACTGAAGGAATGTAGGGCTCCAACAACTGCGTCAAGATGGTGGCAACTATCTCTTGTGTGTCTTCGGCTGCAGAAGAGTTTGTTCGGTTGTATTAATCGGGTCGTTATGTTTCTGGCTGCGTAAGGAAGAGTTTCTGACATAAGAGCTAAGGCACCAGTCCACTAGGAAAGGCACCGCAGTGAAGAGCACACAAGGCTTTCAAAGAAGTCTTCCTTTCAATACATTTTTCTCTCCTTGCCCAACATCGGGTCGTTATGTTTCTGGCTGCGTAAGGAAGAGTTTCTGACATAAGAGCTAAGGCACCAGTCCACTAGGAAAGGCACCGCAGTGAAGAGCACACAAGGCTTTCAAAGAAGTCTTCCTTTCAATACATTTTTCTCTCCTTGCACAACATAATGGTTGCCACACCCACTCTCATGGAGTAGCGCATAAAAAGCCTTATATGTGGGAGGGAGGGACGTGCAATGCGGTCCATGTCTTACTTCCTCCTTCTCCTTCCACCAGGAGAACGCTTGCTTATTCTTCCATAAGCTCAACACTCTACAAAATGAACCGGTTGAGACTTGATAAGAATTGAAAACACTCTGCTGCAAGAGATACCATATCATATCATTGCCACGGTGGTTCGATTCTCATGAGTGTGTTTCATTTCGATCGGTATGTTGGTCAGGTGGGTTCGATCCTTGTTAGCAAGCTTTGCCGAACTTATATCGCTTGTGAGCATTAGCATCGGAAGCATGGTGTGTGGACTGAAGGAATGTAGGGCTCCAACAACTGCGTCAAGATGGTGGCAACTATCTCTTGTGTGTCTTCGGCTGCAGAAGAGTTTGTTCGGTTGTATTAATCGGGTCGTTATGTTTCTGGCTGCGTAAGGAAGAGTTTCTGACATAAGAGCTAAGGCACCAGTCCACTAGGAAAGGCACCGCAGTGAAAAGCACACAAGGCTTTCAAAGGAGTCTTCCTTTCAATACATTTTTCTCTCCTTGCCCAACATAATGGTTGCCACACCTAATCTCATGGAGTAGTGCATAAAAATACTTATACACATGTGGGAGGGAGGGACGTGCAATGCGGTCCATGTCTTACTTCCTCCTTCTCCTTCCACCATTTCTCCTCTTTCCCCAGGTGAGAACGACTTGCTTTATGCTTCCATAAGCTTCGAAGACTACTCTCAAAGTGAAACCGAGTTGAGATCGTTTGTATTTGTTATATTTGAATTGAAAACACTCCAGCTGCAAGATTGAGACCATATCATATCATTGAACCACGTGGCTCTCGCTTCTCATAAGGTGTTTCATCTTCAGACGGATAATCTTACTGCCTAATGCTGGTCAGGTGGGTTCGATCCTTGTTAGCAAGCTTTGCCGGACTCATATCGTAGCGCTTGTGAGCATTTAGCATCGGAAGCATGGTGTGTGGACTGAAGGAATGTAGGGCTCCAACAACTGCGTCAAGATGGTGGCAACTATCTCTTGTGTGTCTTCGGCTGCAGAAGAGTTTGTTCGGTTGTATTAATCGGGTCGTTATGTTTCTGGCTGCGTAAGCAAGAGTTTCTGACATAAGAGCTAAGGCACCAGTCCACTAGGAAAGGCACCGCAGTGAAGAGCACACAAGGCTTTCAAAGAAGTCTTCCTTTCAATACATTTTTCTCTCCTTGCCCAACATCGGGTCGTTATGTTTCTGGCTGCGTAAGGAAGAGTTTCTGTCATAAGAGCTAAGGCACCAGTCCACTAGGAAAGGCACCGCAGTGAAGAGCACACAAGGCTTTCAAAGAAGTCTTCCTTTCAATACATTTTTCTCTCCTTGCACAACATAATGGTTGCCACACCCACTCTCATGGAGTAGCGCATAAAAAGCCTTATATGTGGGAGGGAGGGACGTGCAATGCGGTCCATGTCTTACTTCCTCCTTCTCCTTCCACCAGGAGAACGCTTGCTTATTCTTCCATAAGCTCAACACTCTACAAAATGAACCGGTTGAGACTTGATAAGAATTGAAAACACTCTGCTGCGAGAGATACCATATCATATCATTGCCACGGTGGTTCGATTCTCATGAGTGTGTTTCATTTCGATCGGTATGTTGGTCAGGTGGGTTCGATCCTTGTTAGCAAGCTTTGCCGAACTTATATCGCTTGTGAGCATTAGCATCGGAAGCATGGTGTGTGGACTGAAGGAATGTAGGGCTCCAACAACTGCGTCAAGATGGTGGCAACTATCTCTTGTGTGTCTTCGGCTGCAGAAGAGTTTGTTCGGTTGTATTAATCGGGTCGTTATGTTTCTGGCTGCGTAAGGAAGAGTTTCTGACATAAGAGCTAAGGCACCAGTCCACTAGGAAAGGCACCGCAGTGAAGAGCACACAAGGCTTTCAAAGAAGTCTTCCTTTCAATACATTTTTCTCTCCTTGCACAACATAATGGTTGCCACACCCACTCTCATGGAGTAGCGCATAAAAAGCCTTATATGTGGGAGGGAGGGACGTGCAATGCGGTCCATGTCTTACTTCCTCCTTCTCCTTCCACCAGGAGAACGCTTGCTTATTCTTCCATAAGCTCAACGCTCTACAAAATGAACCGGTTGAGACTTGATAAGAATTGAAAGCACTCTGCTGCGAGAGATACCATATCATATCATTGCCACGGTGGTTCGATTCTCATGAGTGTGTTTCATTTCGATCGGTATGTTGGTCAGGTGGGTTCGATCCTTGTTAGCAAGCTTTGCCGAACTTATATCGCTTGTGAGCATTAGCATCGGAAGCATGGTGTGTGGACTGAAGGAATGTAGGGCTCCAACAACTGCGTCAAGATGGTGGCAACTATCTCTTGTGTGTCTTCGGCTGCAGAAGAGTTTGTTCGGTTGTATTAATCGGGTCGTTATGTTTCTGGCTGCGTAAGCAAGAGTTTCTGACATAAGAGCTAAGGCACCAGTCCACTAGGAAAGGCACCGCAGTGAAGAGCACACAAGGCTTTCAAAGAAGTCTTCCTTTCAATACATTTTTCTCTCCTTGCCCAACATCGGGTCGTTTATCATGTTTCTGGCTGCGTTTAAACGAATGGTGAGTTCTGGTCTGTACGCCTAGGCTAATATTTATAGTCGCTCTCAAAGGTCCTAGAATGGGGCTAGCTTAATGAGTTGTATTCATTAGATGTGATACATCGAAGGTTTTATCAGACTGTAGAAAGAAGTTTTTTCAATGATCTTTTTCTCTCCTTGAACAAACTAATTATATAGTTTGCCACACCTAGCCTCTCTATGATGATATCCTATAACTTTGTCCAAAGTTATAACAGATGGCAAGTATGCGCGGATATATAAGGCCTTATCATATGTGGAGGAGGCGAGTGCATGCGGTCCATGTTTACTTCCTCCTTTTCGTTTCTCACCTAGGTTAATGAGAGAACGCCCTGCGTTCTATATTTCCTCCTTATCTCAACTTTATTATCAGTGTGAACCGGGGTTAGAGTCGTATGATAAGAGAATTGTATAAACCTCTGACCTCTGCAACGTAAGGATTACTTCGGTATCAATATCATGTGTGCACGAGGTGTGGTTCTTCGATTCTCTTGGATATAATGCTGATGAGTGTGTGTGTTGATATCATATCAGCGCATTGTGCTGGTAAGAGGAGCGTCAGTTCGAGTCCTATATTTAACGCTCTTCTTTTTTGTCCGAGATTGGGTACTGATCGTATTCTTTTGTTAGCTTAAGACTCGCAGAGATGGGTGCGATTGTGGGTCTGAAGCGAGTAGTAAGAGAGTCTTCCATAACAACTGGTACGATCCATACATAATTTTCGGTTGTCACTTGATATTGTAATATTAGTAAATCATGCGGAGTAACAATTCTGATTTTGTGTCCGGTCTTGCGGTGAGGTGTCTAGAAAAGAGTCTTTGTTCATGTTGTATCTTCAGTCGGGTGTGTCTTTTTAGTGTTTCTGCTCAACTATGGTCTGCTCATAACGGCGGAGAGGGTTTCCGAGTACTTAAGAGCTAAGCGGACACAAGGGCTAAATCATTCATCAGTGATAAGGTCACCGCCTAGTTTTAAGTGCCATCTGACTCTATAATGTTATTCAAAGGCTGATGCTCAAACGTATATTTGCATATATTCCTTTATCTATACAGTTTTTTACATTCTCTATACTATGACCCGACTTCTGTGGTCGCTTAATGTTCTGGCGTTGTGATTTATTAATTGCACTATGAGTAAGTCTGTCAAGCATATAAGTATGCGCTACTTCAACCATGTAAGCTCATTCACAGCGGAAAGTGGCACTCTATTACACTCGTGTGTGTAAAGACATAATACTCTACAAACTCTTTGTCTCAAGACTAGAAGTCTTCTTTCAATACATTTTTCTCTCTTAGTCGTTACTCTGAAACTATATAGATGTTTGTCTACAACTTGTACCGTCTCAGTAGGAACAAGTGTCGGATGTAAATCATAGCGCACGCTAATATTAGTATGCGTGTCTGTTGGATGTTCGTTACTGTTGACATTTAACTACACTATATACTATAGTGACTGATGTCATGTTTACGATGACCAAGAACTTACTTTCTCTTATTGTCGTGCTATTTTACCTCCACGCCGACGCGTTATAATTACGTCTTGCTTGCTTATCCTTCCTATAAGCTCAACACTCTACAAATTGAAACGAGTGTGTCTTAAATGTTTGAGGATATATACAAATATTGCATGCAACTCTTTGGCCAAAGATTTAACGCTGCTATTATGCGCTCCTGTTATGAATCTAAATTTAACAGGCTCTTTATGTAGTTTGGGGAGTGCATATATGACTGGTAACTCTGCGTTAGCTTCTACTCTAATGTTATTATTAGTGCAAAAAAGCTTATGTTTATCAATAATAGAGTTTATGTTATTATGTTGTATCTTAGTATATGTATTATTAGTGTTTTCATAGCTATACATTCGAGAATGGGCTTCATATGTTATACCCATTTCTTTCATAATTATATACAAATACAATTTTTTACATATAATACCGAAATTATTGTTAGCTTTGTCCAGAGGACAAAATACATAGTCTTTTTTATATGAATTGATTGTTTTATATAGTATCCTTTCTCCTGTACTTTTAATATATGTATTAGTTAATAACGGTTTAATTTTTTTATGATAACTACTATTAAAGTATTGACTTATAGAATTTTCTTTATTCGTTCCTAATTTATATTTTTTCTTGAAGTAGTTAATTAACTGTTTAACTGATTCCGCATACATTTTTTTGACTTCGTTTCTAGTGATGCCCATATCAATCCTATACTTTGTTCCTTTACGTAGTAATTCCCTAAGTTCTCTCTCTTTGACAATATTCAAGTCACCTGTTATAACATGTCCATAGTGATTATTAATATATGCCTGAACTTTTCCAGTTTCACAAATACATTTTTCGTCGAGTATAGTTGTCATTCTATCCATATCTAAATTCTTTAATAAAGAGTTATAGTTATATACTTTACTTGATAAAGTCTTGTTGTATTTATAGATAACCCTTATTGGTGTATAGTGTTTATCCTTATCTTTGTTAGCAAATAAACAACGCTTAAGAGTAGGCGAATTAAAAATGCTATTAAAAGGTATGTAGTTAAAAATTCTACTACGGAAATCTATAATTATATTGTGGAATTGGACAGTTTGTTTTACATCTTCACATGTACTACGATGAAAGTGAGCTAATAAACAAAACACTAGAAATCTAGTTTTGTTACTAACATTTTGTAAAAACTCATCACTCATGGAGTGTTTAATCATTTCTCTTAGTTCCATTTTCCTTAAACTTTTGAGTAACCTATAAAACTCCATAGGTTTAAGCTCATCGTCTTTTCTTATAACTTCATCAATTACCTGTCCATAAGTGTAATTTTTGTTCTTTTCCTTCTTACATTTTTTCTTACCTCTATTATCTCGTTGTTTAGTGATTTTTAAAGAGAAATAAGGAGGTTTATTTTTAAGCATCAAAGGGTTAGTAATATTTGAAATGTTACCATACCCTTTAATATTGTCATTCAAACCAAATGGGTATGGTGTCATCAGTAGTTTTAATCCAGAATATTTCTTTATCTAGTAAAACGCTTTTATCATTAGTATCCAATGAATCTAGTATTGTAACAGTAATTCCTTTATTACATGCGTAAAAGTGGTTATACAGTATTGTGTTTTTATTTATGTTTATATATGTTTGTAATATGTTCTCCTATCCTATTCCTTTACTTTTCTTATTGTCATTCCCACATATTGTATTCCACAATTATTACAGGTTATGCAATATATAACTTTACTGGTGTTGCAATTGGTATTAACTCCCTTATATGTTTTAACGCATAAACCTGTAACATGTGAAACAATATGATTATCTATACTAGTAACACTGCACGTTTCTACAATTCCTATTACATTTACATCCTTTATTGTCATTGCCAAAATCAATAAGTTGATAGCGATTGGCCTCTCCCCTTACCTTTTTGAAATTTGTTTTTGTATAGTAGAAGGACGCAGTGTTTTTTGAGTTGTTTTTTGACCTATGATCTAAGCGCATGGTTGGCCAAAACCACCCGCAGAGAGGTACCTCTTCGACCGGCAGTGTACTTACTTTCGCGTGCGCCACCATGTGGCGCACGCCGCCACCCAGGGTAGGGTTCTTTATGTAGACTTATGCGAGCAAGCCAGGGTTAAGACGGGGCTAAAGTAAGGTGTCCGTGTCTCATCATCCAAAAGAAGAGATTTCCGTTGACGACAAGTTCGTAACCCGCCTTTCCGCTTTAAACAACTAGGGTGCAAAGAATGCATGGAAGCTGTAGGTGACATTATCGAAAAATGCGAAACAACAACCCCGAGCAAGGATGTGGCTATATTTAGGGGAAGGGGTCTCGGGACGTGCGAACCATGGGTAAGCCACCCATCAAATAATAAACTTATGTAAATTAAGACAAAATGTATGTAAAATTTATTGTAGGTTTGTCAAAAATCCAGCCGTCCAGGTCCTGGGAAGATATGTTATTCCACATTGCTGAGAGTATATATGGGTATATTAAGATTGCTAGAAACATTCCAAAAACAAAAGAAATAGTCGTGCGCCACCTTGTGGCGCACGCCGTCCGTTATGGGTTAAGTAGAGCTTCGTATACGCCTACTGGGTCGAATTGTTTTCCCAAAAGCTCGTAGGCTGTAAGAATAATCTCATTCTCACATTGTTGCCAGCGAAATTAAGTAAGGTCGCAATGTAGTAATACGACGATGTCACACTACATCAACAATTAAAACAAGATTAATAATTTGAAGCGAACGACCATTGCCGAATTTTGACACCAGAACACGCCGCCTATCAAATTTTTTTTTGGAATTTTCCAACTGTAAACTTCCTCCCAATAATTTTTGTTTCACAACCCACGATCCACCCACAAAACGTCCCGGCTTGGCAAGAACCTCCGTCAATGGCACTAACGCACGTGCGGCCTCAAACAGGAACTTTTGCATCGGTGCAACGTCCGACTATCCCGATTCTTATGGATAGACCAAGCTAATTCGGCTTCCGTTAACAATAGCTTTTTTTTTGAAACTACTACTTCTTAGTCACCGTTTAATTGCAAAACCTAACCAAATGTATCGTCATTATCTGAACTGTTTCCCACTAGTTTCCCATATTTGAAGCTAGAAGACAGAGAATCATGCCAAACTTGCCTCCATCGGAGTATACCACATTCAATAGCATACATAAGCAAAGTTGTAATAAAAATCGTTTTTAGACAAAAGCTAAGCTAGAGCTATGAAGAAAAGCTCTTCAAGACGGTAAATCCCAACAATCGATTGAATGAAGCATGCAAATGTGGAGTGTAAGAAAACGACAAAACTTTCTGAAACGCATAATACTTCCATTTGTACATTCGTAGTGGCGTTTGAATGCGATGTGGCCTATACAATGACTTGCGGGGGCCAGCCGATGTACAAGTCAGTGTTTTTATCCTCCCAGACAAGTCTGGTACCAATTAACCGACCCCGGAGGGATGGAAGGCTTGGTTGGCCCGGGCGACTCACGACCCAGGATTTGATCCCCGGACCGCTCGCGTGGTAAGCGTGCCACTTGCCACTACATAACTACATCAAATTATACTTGGGCTATTGTACTTGCTTACAAATTACGCACAATGACACTAAATAGTTTTGATGTGGTCGTTAAAGTGCGCCTTGAGACAGCTCTTTCTGGCCTCGGGAAATGGCTGCACGCCGCACAATACAGCAAAAACCAAGAATGTTCCAGAAAATTCGAAAATATCAACCAAAATAGCTTTCGGAGCAGTCGATATTTATTCATAGAAAACTTAACGTGCCTTATCAGCATCAATATATTTATTATAAATTAAAATTATTAGTTCATGCAATTAAATGTTGACAACACGCAGCAACTTCATACATACATATTCCATCTACATAGATCATACTATGATATCCATTCTACGGTAAAATGTATTTTCTACTTGATTTTGGTTCTGTAGCCGTCCTCATCAAGGCTGTTTGGTGCGATATTATTGGTAAGCGATGGCTTGGCTTTGACCCCTTTAGAAGCCCTGCTGCTACCGTATCCGACGTTCATCGTGAATTCCACCTGAGGTCCTCCTCCATAATTCGCATAGTTACCCTGATTACCACCATCTTGGTAGCCATAATTCGTTCCATATGCGCCACCGTAGCCACCCGATGTCTGCATTGGACTGTAACTATCAGTCTGATAACCGGTGTTACCATAATTTTGCGCATAACCGTACTCCTGAGAGGGTTTATAATAATCGTGGCCACCGTTCTGGACGTCGGAGCTGCCATACTGCCAAGACGGTGCTGCCATACTGCCAGGATGGTGCGTAAGTTGACTGATAGCGACTGGAATCCGGTGAGCCGTATTGGTTCCAGGCGTTGTTGTTGCCATAGTTTTCCTGTTGGAAATAACCGTTGTCGCCACTGTAGTTGATCCTGAACCTGGTTGTATTCCGTAGGTTGAGCCTGTGTACGAGGGGACCTGATTGCTAGACCCTGCGTAGCTTGTCTGACTGCCTGTGCCAGCGTAGTTACCGTAATTGTAGCTTTGTTGACTGGTGCTACCGTAATCGGCTCCTGATTGTGAGACACGTAGGAATTTGCCGGTATAACTCTTACATGAAGGAGGTGAACTGATAAGTGGAGCTCGGATACTGATAACCCGTATATCCTGAACTCGGCATCTTCTCCACCTCCATGTTACCGTAACCAGAATTCTGACTGTAGCTATTATCAGCAGTTGGGTAATTCTCCTGTGGCCACGACGACTGTTGAAATGGACTTTGCCATCCAGAATTATCATAACCCTGTGTGGGAAGGCTGCTATAACCTTGCTTTTGATACCCTTGACCGCTCCATTGCGTATTCATTCCATCGCCCACTTGGGTCCCGTAGTTCAAATAGTCGTCACTGCTGTACCGATTACTACCGTAGCTGTTATCTGAACCTCCTTGGTAACTTGCACTATACGGATTCGAATAGCTGCTGTACACTGGATCTGGGCTACTGTATCCTGTTGAAGGCTTTGAAAATCCACCAGTGTAGTCCATATTGCTAGCGTAGACTCCTAAAATGCAATTTTTAGAACATCACTGGTATATATGTGTAAAGTCACAATCTATGTATAGAATGTTAACGATTAAAATGCCCATTGTAATGGGAAACTTTATACTCGAGCAAGGTTGACTCTCGCCGCTCCGCGCTAAATATATTATGCCACCACTTAATGGACAGAGACGTGTCCGCGTATGGAAACACTTGGAAGCATAACCAGGACTAGTCAGTGTGATAGCCGTTAGACGTGGGAGAGAGGCGGGTCTACCGGCCTCGCGGCACGAAATCGCAGGGCAAAGCATAAATGCATTAGGATTCAACTCAGTGTCCGCGATTTTGCCCATGTATTGACGTCATTGGCTTGGTAGTACTTGCACTTATCCAAGCTGTCTACTATTCTTTTGACTCTCTTCAGCCCTCAGTACCTCTTACCTCGCTGTTTATGTCTGTGGCGCGGCGTTATTTTTCAAGATTTCAGCAGTTTCTTTTCTCACTTTCTTCACTGTCTGTTCATGGACGCACTTGTTTCTTGTTTTCGGCCAAAATGACCTAATAGGAGCCTTGGACCCCAAGAGGGTCAGCAAGGGATCATTGCCAGAACGATTTTATCGTACTCTTATCAACGCAACGCAGGGATAGATCTAAGATGACAAAAAAGTGGAGCTCTACAGTAATTATTAACTAACATTCATTAAAGTGAAGAAAAATTCAGCAGAAGGTTAATAACCATGAAGTTCAGCAGAAGTGTTAGAACCCGATGCGTCCATTCATCGAGATAGTCTTCTTCTTCTTCTCCCTAGCGTTAGTCCCGCGCAGTCGCAGGGTCCGCTGTTTTTGTCAGCCGTCGCCACTTTGCTCTGTCCAGGGCATCTTCCATCGTGGCCGCGACCTCACCTAGGTCCTTCTTGATTACGTCTTTCCACCTTTTCTTCGGGGCTCCTCGCGGTCGCTTGCCTTGTACTTCGAAGTCCATCGCTGTTCTTATCGGATGGTCCTGTGGCCTCCTTAGCACATGCCCATACCATCGCAGACGCTGTTCTCGTACCTTTAGTTGGACAGGGGCAGTCTGCATGACCGCTCTGACGTCCTCGTTTCTAACCTTGTCCAGCCGCGTCCAGCCGCAGGCCCATCTCAGCATCCTCATCTCAGCGGAGTGAAGCTGCCTTTCGTGATCCTTGTTCAGGGGCCAGCACTCGCTGCCGTATAGCATCGCAGGCCTTACCACTGTCCGGTACACCTTCCCTTTGAGCGCTCTGGAGCACCTTCGATCGCAGAGGATTCCAGTGGACTCCCTCCATTTCATCCATGCAGCGTTGACCCGAGCCTTCACCGCCTGATCCACACTACCGTCGGCTGCCAGATCGCTCCCAAGGTAGCGGAAGTCCTCCACTCTTTCGATGGTCTCACCATGGCCGTCCACGATCGGCTCTGCACCCTCTTCGGAGCTCAGGAACTTGGTCTTCTTGACATTCAGCCGTAGCCCGCCTTCTGCCAGGACCTTCTGCCATTGCTGCACCTTGGCTTGGAGTTCCTCTCTACTATCAGCTATCAAGGCGACGTCGTCAGCATAGAGGATAGTCTTCAGTGGTCCCTCCATGAGCCCCTTCACCAGGCCATCTAGTGTTAGGAGGAAGAGGAACGGGCTCAGAGCTGACCCTTGGTGCACCCCGACCGTGATGTCCACCTCCTTCGTTAGGCCGTATGGGGTGCGTATAGCTGCCTTGGCTCCTTCGTACATATCCCTCACCAGAGAGATGAGGTGTTCTGGCACGTTTCGTTCCCTAAGCGACCTCCATAGCACTGCTCGCGGTAGCCGGTCGAACGCCTTCTCCAGGTCGAGGAAGGCTAGGTAGCAAGGCCTGCACTTTTCGCGATACTTCTCCATCACTTGCCTAGCGATGAAGATGGCATCCGTTGTAGACCTTTCGGGCATGAACCCGAACTGTTCCTGGGAGATCTGGACAAGGTCCCGCAGTTTCGAGTCGACCAGGCGCTCGTACAACTTCATGGTATGCGCAGTCAACTTGATGCCGCGGTAGTTGGAGCAGTCCATCGCGTCACCCTTCTGCTTGAAGATGGGGACGATAGTACTTGTTCTCCAGGCATCCGGCATCCTTCCTTCGGCAGTCACCGTATTCAGGAAGGGTGAGCCACCTTCACCCCGTGCTCTCCAACATTCGCCGGGGGGGCGGCGGGACGGCGCGCGGCGGCGGGGGGGCCGCCCGGGCCGGGGAGGGGGGGGATGGGGGGCCTCCAAGCCTCTATGGGTACTCCATCTGGACAACTGCCTTTCCAACCTTCATCTTCCCAAGTGCACGCCGAACCTCGTCCTCTGTCCAGAGTGCGATGGGACCAGCTGTGGCCTCTGCCCGTGAGTTGTTCTCGTGGGAGAACTCCTCGTTCAGAAGACCTCTGAAGTACTCTTCCCACCTCCTCCGAAGACTGGCGGGCTCAGTATGGGCTTGTGATCTTCACGCTCTTCACCACCCTGATATCTTGAGTAGCCCGATGCCGGGCTTTGGCCAGTCTGAAGACGAACTTCTCTGCGTTTCTGCTTTCCAACTTCTCGTACAAGGCGTCCATCTCCGTGTTCTTTGCCTTGGCTACGGCGGCCTGGGCGAGCCTCTTGCAACTTTGTAGGCAGCGAGGTCTCGGGCTCCGGGTCTTCTGCCAGCGCTTGTATGCTTCCTTCTTCTGCTTCACGACTCGCTGGACCTCCTCGTTCCAGAACCACGCTGCCTTGTCTCCTCTGAATCCACCTCGCGTCTCTCCCAGTACCTCCTTGGCGCATCGTAGGATGATCTCAGCTGCAGTGCCCCAAGCCTGCTGCACTGGTCCCTCAGGATCTGGGAGACCAACTTCCATTATCCTTCGCTTGAGGTCGCTCTTCTCTGCACGGTGCAACTTCCACCACCGGATTCTCCTCTCGGTTCTTACCTTTGTCTTCTTGGGGAGCTCCATGGCTATGTCTGCCAGGAGTGGCTTGTGCTGGGAAGCCAGCTCCTCGCCAGGGAGTACCTTGACGTCCTTCACAGTTCTGAGGGATGATCTTTTTACCAGCACATGGTCGATTTCCGTTTGTCGTCCTCCACTGCTGTAGGTGACCTTGAGTCTCCCTTTTCGCGAAGAACGTGCTGCAGATTGCCAGATCGTGGGCCGTAGCCAGGTCCAGGACCCTCTCTCCCTCGGCGTTCCTCACTCCTATCCCTCTACCTCCGTGCACCCTTTCCCGGCCTCTCCTGTCACTGCCGACGTGGCCATTCAGATCACCTGCTATGGTCAGGTAATCGCCTTCCGGAATCGTTCTTATGGCTTCGTCCAGGCTCAGGTAGAACTCGTCCTTCTCACTTTCGGGGCATCCGGTCTGCGGTGCGTACACTGAGAGTATTGACCAGTACCCCTCCTTCGTGTCTATCCTCACAGCCATGATCCGATCGCTGATCCTGTTCACAGCGGAGACATAGTCCTTGAGCGACTCCGCTACCGCTATGGCCACACCGTTCCGCTTGGTGTCTTCTCCATTGTAGTAGAGTTTGACACCTTCCCCGATTTCCCTGGCCTTAGCACCTTTCCATCGCGTCTCCTGAAGGCATAGGACTTGGATATTTCCTGCGCGTCATCAGATCAGCAACCTCTCGGGACTTCCCAGTTAGCGATCCTACGTTCAGAGTCCCTATTCGAACTAGCTTCTTTGGCCGAGGCCGTTCACTCCTCGGTAGCCCTCGCATACTGACCACAGAACTCGGGCGGGGGTTCTGCGCGCCACTTCCGGGTGACGTCCTAGCTTTATCACTGATTCTTTTGCGACTTTTAGACATGTTGGTGTGACTGGGGTATTCATCAGCCGGCCTGTCAACCTGGGCCTGACGCTGGTACTAGAACCATTTTTGCAATTTTTGCAGGGCATGGTTTCGAACCTCGGCAGGGATCGAACTCGCGGTTTTTCAGAGGTGCAGACATGAGTCTAACCTCTTAACCACTCGGCTATCCCTGCCTAATCGAGGAGTAGTAGTTGTGCTTTGAGAGCTTTTAGTTCTTAGTTTGGGTGAGGTCTTGTAGCAGACAGCAATATCCCGAATTGAATGATGTATAGTAGCAGTTTGCTTTTTTTAAAAATAATTTCATACAGCCCAGAAAAGGTTGGCGGAGTTGGGTGTGTTCAAGCGAATGATGTAACTGATGAGTGGTCACGAAAGGGAGGTCGCTTCATTGTGCATGAAAACTAATGTAGCCAATGGAGCTTTATCTTTGATCAATTTTGTGTTCTATAGAGCGAAAAGTTCAATCAAGGTGCTATATATGAGAATGTATAGGAATGACCGACGAAACATCTTACTAGGCAGTGCTTCTTGGCTCTATCTATAATGGCATTTCGATTTCGATAAACGTCAGTAAAAACGTTAGAGGTAATTCATGAGGCACTGCCACCCAGCTGTCGCTCCTCCCATCACGTACTTGCCCATATTTTCAAATTAGGACTCAATTTTTCTCGAAACGTGCTCTGAGGGTAATACTGGGATCTCTTCCGAATCGAATAAACACGCTTGTGTAAGTGTCGGAGGGGCTTAGGACATAGGAGGATAAGAATGCACTTAAATTTTTGGGAACAGTAGTAATCAGCAATCAAGAATGTAGGTTGTGAGACCATGGAATGTTCTACTATTCTGGAACAAATGTATACATGAGCATTTTTATTTGCAGAGAATTTTTTTATGGAATACATATTATATAGTTGTTACCTGATCTACCGTACCATTAGACATTGGATATCGGCGCTCGCGTTCACTGCCACATTTGTAGTTTCTCATGGCATCTAGCTAGGAATACTGACTGGTGATCTTTGCGATGTTTTTCACTTGTATTTTCTGATGTTTAAATCACAATACCCCTTTCCTTTTTGGGACATCCCCGGGCGATAATGCTAGGGAATTTGCTGAATTTTATAATACAAGTGGCGTTACACATAGAATCGAATAGAGTCGAATTACCGTAACTTCCAAAGGTGTGCTTTCCAGCTTTGTTCGATCTCGTCAGTGCCCCCATGTAGTTCGGCTCGCTTGACGTTGTTCCTTGAGTCTCTGGCCCACCTCTGTAGCCGTAAATTTTAGTCAAACGGCGAAAATTAAAAAAAAGAAAATCTATAGAAAAAATAGACGGAGGCGACTTCATCTAGAATGAAGGGATGCGTCTAAAGCTTATTCCCGTGAGTTGACCAACAAAAATGAAATGAAATATAAAAATAAATGCTATAATACAACCGCAAAAAGTACGTCATAAAGTGTGCGTCTAGAATTCACAACAGTAGCACCTCTGTGACTGGAATAATCGTAATTTAAGAACAAGGAGCACGAAAATTACGTTCGTTGCTCCTGTTAACACTTTGAAAACATCAATGCTGCTAATGTCAGCTTCCAATGTTCAAGATTAACCAATCAATTACAAGAGGTGATTATTTTTTCCTATCGGAGCATGTGCAGATCAACGTAATGTGCAATAAGGTTCTCCCGTATGACTCTACTTGAATATGTGTATGAAAGCTGTATGTGCTGCCGATTCCTGCGAAGAGAGAGTGTGCAACGTCGCTTTTTCTGGGAGTAATGCCCATGTAATGTACTATTAATGGTTCGAGATTTTTAATTAGTGACAGAGCCGAGTGAAAAAATCACTCTACATAAGCAATTTGACCTAATGCGCTTGTTAATAGCGATCCTCTTTTATCTGTGTTTCATATTTATTTTGTTATTAGAATGAATAAAGTTAGTCTAGAAGCTTCTTAGGTCTTCAATTGAAGAGATTCTTAGGTTTTCAGGTTTGATCACTCGATATTATATTTTATATCGATTTCGAAAATCTTGAAAAATCAAGAGGTCATGTCCGATCGAACTGTTACAACTACGGCCTTTGCGCAGCGGTAAAGTTTGCCGAGCGTGCACCGCTGCGTGTAGTCGTAGAAATATTTCTTTTACGATCTCCAATGGCTGAGGTTAGCTAGATTCTTTGCTAGAGTCTGTTCTGCATGAATTTCGTATTGTACGTGTCGAGTTCACTGAGTAATGTGGAAACGTCGTCAGTTGAAGCAACAATTGGAACAAATGATACTAAAAGCGTATGCGCAGCCAAATGTATCGTTGCTTTAACAATGCTAGCGAATATAGTTGGGAAGTAGCAATGGTATATTACGGTGACTGGGAAACTGATCAACAGGTTTCATAGATAATCATATAAAGGGCCTAAAATTCTATTTGTTCCCAGACTGCTTGCATTTTTCCGCGGAATACCTGAGTTCTGAAGTTTATAGTGTAAACCGATTTTTGTCCAACGTATGCTATATCATCTTGTACCGTTTACTTTGCCTTGAGAATTTCAACAGAGTTGATTCAACTTCTGTAGATTTCATTGCCTTTCACTTCTATTTCGTGACCTAAAAATACTGTTAATTGGTAAGCCTCTCAAAGGATTGAATTTAATTTTGATTTGGCATTGAACATACACGCCGGACGTCACTCGATCTGAGAACGTCGGTTTCGTTTTTGAGCGGATCCGCGCAATTGCCGGAAACTGTGGCGTGAGTGAACCTTGATTGTAGGCAACGAAAGGACGAGGTGAATCTGAACGAAGAGTCTGCTATTTGCTGGCTTCAGTCTGAAGTCTGGAGGAAAGGCATCGGGCCTCCGTAATCTTCAATGACTTTCAGCTGACCTCGCTTACAGAACTGTGGGTCGTTTCCTCTCCTGAGTATATACAGCCTTCTTCAGATAAAGGGAATGATTCGCGCTGTGCTTAATCAAATACTAAATGAACGGTCACTCTCCGAGCATAGCGCAGTCAAATGGTTCCTGCTGCTTACAATTTTTCGTCTCTGCCTTCCTCTTTAGCCGTCACACACACGTAGGAAGCTTGCTCAAGTTCCGGTCATATGGACACTGCGTTTATAAGTCCCTGACTACCAATGTATTTTATATGTAGATACAAATATGAGGATCTACCTCCGCGGCCTAACATGAACTTCCGGTGACCGAGGCACTAGACTAATTTTTTATCCATCGAGGTAAACCTTTGAAAGTGTGAAATTGCAAAAGTGAAATTTAGGATGAATTGGGCGTGATGAATACCACTGCTACGTCTAGATATCCTTTTGGGTGTCCTGTGGCCCTAATATCTTGATGTGCTCACGAGACAGGAGCTTTATCTGGCTTGAAGACCGTAGAAAAATGTGAACATAGTATGCTAAAAAAATCAAGTGAAAATATCGGCGTCCGAACTCACGGTGTATCTATTAAACATATTATAATATTTCAGATTTTACCATTAAACAATTCCAATAGTTAATTGAAAAATGAAAGCCGGGACTAAAAAATCACAGAAGGGGTCCCATAAGCAGTATGGTCGTGATATTCTCTTTTTGACACCCTTTTTTCTTCAAAGCAAGCCTCTTATTGCGTATTCTGAGCAAATGCTACAAGATCAACTTACACGAGACAATAAGCAGTGTTCCACTATTGTGGTCTAACCGTCCACCCATATTGAGACGACGATCTATCTCAATATTTTGATTGAAGTCAATATTTTAAACATTTTTACAGGTTGAGCATACCCTTCTCGGACCTTTCTATACATCAACACAGTGATGGAGTCTGCCATAATCTTATGGTATAGTTGTGGTGGATATACTGTAACGAAAGATCGACTGGTCATAAAGTTTCCACTGTGTTCATTTTCCAGTTGTTGTCAAACGTCGCTTTAAAACTTTTCCTAAAGTTTTACTAAAATCAGGGAAAAAGAACACCCCTTTCTTCTCCTGGACAATAGGTAGCGAAGTTTAACAATGCTTGCGTGACTCCTAATAAAAATGTTTCAGGCCATTACCTCGACTCATTTTTATAATATTTACGACGATATCGTTCACGGGAGTCGCTTTCGAGGCGGTATCTGTGGCATTTTTCTGGCAATAGACAACAGTCAGCCATCCAAGCAGCAATGGAATGCGCATGGTTTCTGAAATATTTCGAATTGAAAGTTCAATTTGACGATTTGTAGAGGTTTTGAATCTTGCGTGAGATAAGCCATGCATTCGTTCTCAGGTATTATACCATGATTGTTGTTTATAGATAAGATTATTGATCGGTTAGCCTGACAGCCCTAATGAAATAAGCTAATCATCCAACCACCAAATTTGTCCCCCGGCAACCTCCAGTATCATCCTTCCCTCCGTAAACTTTACGCCATCCACTGTGCTCCCTTCCAATGGTGACACCAACATCTTAGGAAGGGATGCGTATATACACAAAAAAGTGTTTATATCGCACAGCGGCACTTCCGCAGTCATGACATGAAGGTAAAATGACACTTGAATCGACCTCAGACTTTCGGTTAGTTTTCTTCCTTCCCTTCCCATCCTACCCTCCTCTCTCCACTCCCTCCAGCTCCCACTGCGGCCTTGTGCTCAGTAGGTATTTATATAGCCGTTGGGATGTTATCTCAATCCTGCCATCGCAAAACATTGATACTGTTAGGCCTGCGAGCTGCACAGTTCTCCTACTGGTTGGCTTATTCACTGGCTCCCTTATCATCACATTGGGACGAGCGGAGAGACATGCGCACATTTACAAGCGGACACATTGACAAATTGCAGCCCGCGTGCATCGCCGGGTATGCACGTCGAAACTCCCACATCTGACATTTGTGCATCGCCCGGTATGCACATTGATTTTAAGCTCCCCTTATATCTTTTTTCATTACTTCTGTGACTATAGAAGTTCCACTAGTGCCTTGAATCCACTAAACACATGGCTGCTCTCCATCTTCAATTTCAAGATACTTTTGGAACTTCAATTTGCACAACCAGTGCCTCAGTTTGAACCCTCATAAACTGTTCAACAATAAACTCCAATGGCTACTAATTACTGAATATATTTTCTGATGAGAAGCCGAGCAAAAAATAGTAAGAAGCGAAAGAAAAAACGAAGAAAAA
>MU888706.1:0-10042 GCA_036418205.1 Ostertagia ostertagi
AACCTGCCAATTGCTTAGTGAAAAAGAAGAGGGAAATTGCTGTTCGATTGTAGTAAACAGCATTGGGTAACGCTTGATTTTACTATTCCTCTCCCCCCCCCCTTAGAACGCTAACCACCCACCATGCTGCACCCATGAGACGACCGAGTCTTCCTTTTCTGTCGATGGGCACAATTTCGCAAGGTTTTAATGTAGCGCATTCGCACAAGATCTCATTTCACCTTATGTTTTACACATTGAACAGTTCGTTGTGTTTGATTTTGATTAAAAGCAGTTTTCGTGATAAGCTGATACTGTTGGAATGTGAAAGTTAAGGTAAGAGAATGGGTAAATCCGGAAAATTCGATCTCTTGTGAAGTGACTGCTAAGGGCAAGGTGACTAGTAGCGAAGTAACACACTCTCTTTCCCTCCTCTCCACATAACGCAAGTGACGACGGCCTTCATTAAATGTGAACGTTTTCTGCCAAACGCAACGAGTGGCTGATAGTAGTCGTATTTATCAGTTATCGTCAATAGTAACTCATTTGCCAACTATCTGCAATCACTATGAATCACTGGTTACCAGATTTACTTGGAAGACGTCGCCGCTTGTGGTTTGTGTTTCTGGCTTTATGAACTAGAGGGTATATGGCCGTATTGGCGCAGGGGAGTTAAAACACTTATGCCATAGAAAACCTTGATATCGCAAGACCTGCCAGCTCCTCAGTCTTGTAGCGGTTAGCTTAACCCTTTCCATTAGTTCGTCAATGATCCCAATCCTTCGATTATGTAAACCGTGGCGTGTATAACTAGCTTTGGCGTGTCGGTTTGCATGTGTGTCTATATGTATGTGAGCATGTATACTGTATCTCCGGCAGCCAGGTGCGCGTCGAGTACAGACCGCACAACGCAAGTGACAAGGTATTTGGTAAGCATAGTTGTAATTATTGACGGCACATTGCACTATTACAACCCCAGTGGGGGCCGAGATGGGTCAAAAAATAATTTTCGCTGAAACTTCGGCTATGGGGGTTATCGAGGGTCCTGATCACGAATATGACATCCATTTTTGGCGCCAGCTGGCGCCACAACTGATTATCACCAAATTCGCTGTAAACTTCTGTATAGGGGTTATTTGGGGCCCTGATCACGAATATGACACTCGTTTTTGACATTCGTGCTGTTTAACGCATATTTTCTGCTTTTCTAAGCTTTCTCACCTATAGCGCCTAAGACTAAGCTTAGGGGAGGGGAGTGAAACTCCGGAGTGGGTAAACCACGCACCGTGTGGCAAAAGTTGGAGTGTGTTAGACCACAGGGGAGTGGCCTACTCACTTTGGAGCCCTCCACTATTCAAAGGCTTAGTCCTGATTGCGATCTAATTAGTGCGAGGGCGCGAGCAGGAGCAGGAAATAGGCGCGAATAGCGCCAACAACAAAAACGAATGTCATATTCGTAATCAGGACCCCAAAAACCTATATTAGAAGTTCACACGAATTAGTGCAGCACTCCTGGCCCCCTGGCTCCTAAGTTTCGTTCGCCAATTGGCGCCATGTCGCTAATAAATGATATCCCTCATTCGTGATGAGGACCACGTGCGAATAAATTGCCCATACCCGAAGTCAGCGAAACATTTTAAAAAAAATTTTTTGACCCATCTCACCCCGCTGGTCGAATAGTGCAGTATTGCCTACAGGGGAAAGAGTCTTCAGGACATGAGCGTTGTTATGAAATGCTTACCCTAGTTTGGTAGATCTAGGTGAGAATACGAACATGGTTCCTTTCCTGAACGCCTTAAGGAGTCTCAAAACAGGGGAGAAGAAATGGTCCAAAGTTCGATTTCCGTCATGACAAATTTTTGCAATTTATCTTGGGGCCTCCAAAATGCCGCAAAACACGACAATTACATCTATTCTCGACGATGGAGCCATTTGGCCGCAATCTGGGGCCGCCAAACTATATTGCAAAAATTAGTCATCACCGGATCGAACTCAGGGACCATTTCTTCTCCAATGCTTTGACATTCCTGAGGCGTTCAGGAAAAATGATTCCAGTTCTGTGTTCGCATTAGGCCCCACAACATGCAGGAAACCGTTTCTAAAAAGCGCTCCATGTCCTGAAAGACCTCCCTTGTTACTGACAACTGATGGAATACAACTGCAACTAGCTGATCACTTCATTGGCAGAAACAATTACATTTTGTGCATTCTTGCGTTGTGTGACTACACGGACCGCACCCGCGAGCGCCGGAAACAGGTAGAGCCATTCTTACTCGTAAAACGAACAGAATAAAGGAAGACTCAGAAGGAACAAACCAGCCGCATAAAATCGAGTAGCTCGCCGGCGGAGCTATAACTGTTTTGCCATTGGCCGATGCAGAGATCATGCCCCAACGGCTAATATAACACGCCTAATTGGTTGCTTGCCAATTTCCACATAGTGTGTGGACTGACTTGACATGCAAATTAATTACGTGTGGGGCAGTGGAGGAGGACAAAAGGGAAAGAGAAGAAAAACCATTTCTCCACACCACTTCTCAGTAACGTGAAGTCTGTGCTGTCATCATAACACTTCATATGTAATAAGCTATATACTATTAACAACACCTTTTGTGAATATGCGTCACCTCCATGAGGTATGAGGAAAGGAAAGTCACGGCGCTTGTCTGGAAGCAATTTGTTGGTTCCCTATGTCCAGCTGCCTTATCACTCAATTCATTTTGCGGCGAAAGATAAATGCACCAAACCGACTTATATGCTAACATTTACTTTGTCTCCAGTGCCTTAGAGCAAGACAATTGTAGAAATTGTCGCGGCAATGACGTAGCATCAAATCGAGAACATCTCGAAGCACACATGCTATCTTCTTCTCACGAGAATTTCGCCTCGACGCGCACCTCTTTCCGGGAGACAGATGTTAATACATACAAACCGTCTCACCGAGTTTGCGCTTCATACAATGAAAGACTTCCAACTTTCAGGTGCTATTATGCATAATTACTACGTGAAAGTTGTGCCAACAAGCTATGTACGCATGGATGGTCGTGTGGAAAGTAGCCATCAGTTCTCAGTAACAACTCATCAAAAGGATATATCGAAAGGTGCCTCTCATCAACCTTCACAACCAATAACTTCATTAATAGTTAAATTTTCAAAATTAAGGTTTGCATATAACTTTTAATCAGTATTATTTCATCTATACAACATAGGTGGTTAGCGTCACCGGTCCAAGGGAATTGGTTCAGCTTCTAAGGTTTTACTTTTTTGCAAACAGGACCTTTCCGTAGTTGACAGAATTGTTGTCGGCGCTGTTGTAATGCCGAGTAAAGAGTCATTTTCAGCGTTTCCCTGATGTTCAACTGTTTCTTCCAAAACATATAATTGACATGTAGATCGCCATATAATAGTTAAATGCGGTTGTTATATGTTGTGGTGAGAGCTCAGTTTTGATGGCTTTGCTATCCATGTGTTTCTGTAAACTGAACTCTTCACGAGGGTAGAACGTTTATTGCCTACTGCTTCGAAGAGTGAAATGACCGAAACATCATAATAACGTTGGAGATCAAATTGAGCATCGAGTATGAGCAGCACCCTTTTAGAGGAGAGCTCAAGACCAATCAGAATTCGGTACGCCGAATAGCAGTTCGAGTTTAGAGCAGTCTCCAAGCAAATTCTTTGTGGGAAGAAAGCTTTTATGGGAAATACTTGAACTTCCGCGTTTTTGTGGAGCATTCTTTTCTCCGGGCGGAAGTGGTGTAGTGGCAAGTGGCACGCTTACCACGCGAGCGGTCCGGGGATCAAATCCTGGGTCGTGAGTCGCCCGGGCCAACCAAGCCTTCCATCCCTCCGGGGTCGGTTAATTGGTACCAGACTTGTCTGGGAGGATAAAAACACTGACTTGTACATCGGCTGGCCCCCGCAAGTCATTGTATAGGCCACATCGCATTCAAACGCCACTACGAATGTACAAATGGAAGTAGAATGCGTGCCGCATCCCAAAAAGGGATTGATCAACGGCAAATCTTTTATCCGGCATTCGTTAAATTACCGATCTAGAGTAAATCCTAAGTGCATCGTGAGTTCGCGCACAGGCCTTGCAATTCTTGCGGGGTGACTTCAAAATCGTTCAAGTTTTTTATGTCAAGTTAGACCTCAGATGATGCAGAAGAAATGGAACGCTACAGAGTCTAAGGACTTGATTATCACTTGAATGTAAGGAATTGGCACTGTAACAACTTTTCTGCAAATAAAGTGAGTTCAGGTGTGAGTGGGATTCCGGGTTTTGTCGTGCAGTATGAATTCAGTCCACTTATGGTGCGGTACGAAGAAAGGCGGCAGTACGTTTTACAATGTTCACATATTCCGAAAAATCTATTCCCTAGAGTACTATTTTATTAGAAAACATCTTTTAGACATTTGATTACGTTTCTGGTCTCGCTATGTGCTATTATTGGAGGCGTATTCACTGTCGCTCAGATGCTCGACTCTATGATTTATCACTCATCTCGAGTCATTGAAAGGAAACTTATCCTGAATAAGCTTGGTTAAATTATAATATTTGTTCTTCGGATAGGTTTTTCAATTCATACCATTTCTGTATACGTGTTGTACTAATTGGTTTCTATCACATTTCAGTGTTGTTTTGCTTTTATGAATCAATGGATTGCCTTTTGAAAGGATTATTTTACATGGCGTAATTGTTTGAATCTTCTGTGTATTCAGTGCATTGATGGCTTATTTATGGGGATTGTGCTCGCTATGTACAGATTTCGTTTTTCTTTTCACAGGATTAGTATTAATTGATTAAAGTATATTGAAAAATATATTTTAATGGGAGCTGAAAACAGAATTTATTTAACTTTACAATTTGCAAAAGAGGACATTTTTCTTTGCACACAGGTTGTGTAAAAGACCAGTCGTTGATAAGCTTTGTCGCATCGGAACTGAACTGAGCTTTACCGACCGTCATAGAGGGCATAGATCTCACTCGTGTCATAAGTTTTGTTCTTCTTGAAGGCAACGGTCAGGATCAATTGAGTATACACTGCGTTTCATAATTATAGGTCCACCCTAAATTTTTGCTACCCCAAAGTTGCTGTGCATTTTTTGGAAATGCTGCTATCACCGTTAGATTCCTCATCACGGAAAACCTTCATAGTGTTTTTCTGACAAAGTTCCCCCCTCAAGTAACCCAATTAACTTTTTCAGAACGAATTTTCACCGTTTCATGAATATCGGGCCACTCATAAAAAGTTTCCATTTCTCATGATCCGTGAAGGGAATCAGGGAAGCGGGGATATATGTGAGCTCAGTCGACATCGAGTTTACCATACCTCGTGTTACTTCGCCTCTCTTCCCAGTAACAAGCTCAAGCTAGAGCACTTACTGAAGTGGGATAGGAGCAGAATTTCCTCCCATGTCGGCCGGCTCATACTGCATAAGCGACTATGTGCAAAATCCTGGTCAGTGCGGAGAGAAGAGTCGCTTAGGTAAATAAAGACTGCGTTTCCTTCAAAATTTAGGAGGAATTGGGCGTCTTCTCTCGAATTATACAAGGAGTCCGAACAAAGTCCGTGCTGAAATGCGGCCTTCCGTGAGCAAAACCACCGTGTGGTGAGTAAGCCAGCAGAGCAATAACATCTTCAGCGGATTGATGAAGAGCGTTCCAAGATTATTTGAGCGCTACAAGATCGCACGTCTCCATTTCTCCGTGGAAAAGGGCTCAACTTAATGAACGAAGGTATGGCTGTTAATACCCTTCGCGATCGTGGACCCTAGGGGGAGTGTAGCCAGCCTAGGGAGGTGGGGTTTGAGGGCAGTCACTTGACATGCGTGAAAAGCTGGAATGTTCGAGTTAACCGAGAAACTGCATCATGATGCCCCCTAACTGGAATAGACTCATTTTTCAAAACGCTAAATAGATTTGTAATCAAAGAGACTGCTAGTTTCAGGAAACTACCACGTTTTTGCAGTATCTCCAGAACTCTTTTAGTTATGGGGTAGAGAATTAGAATCCACAGAAATGCGCACTTCTTCATTTGAAAGGTTGTAATTTTCTTCAAATAAGAAAGTGTGAGAAGTGGTAAGAAAATTTTGAAACTCTAGATTGTTTTCTCTTTAAAAAGTACTTTAACTTTTGTAAAGTTTCATTTCTTCAAAAAATCGCCCCACCGTTTTTTGTGCACAACCGGGTTTTTCACTTTCAATGACTATAACTTTCTTCATTCAACCTTTTGCAATTCTTGTCCCCTGGGAAACTAGAAGGTTAGAGCTTTCTAACGAATACTTGAACTCTTCAAAATTGATGGAGTCAAAAAATCGCCCCGTTGGACCGTTTTGGGGAAATCGCGGACCGATTTTTTGCAGAGCGCTGGTTTTTTGGCTTTGAACTGTTATAACTTTCTTCAGATTCAACTTTTTGCAGTTCTTGTCCCCCTGGAAGAAACTAGAAGGTTAGAGCTTTCCAATGAATACTTGAGCTCGTTTCCAAAATGACCCGTTCAAAAATCGTCCCGTTGGACCGTTTTTTTTTTCATGAATTTTCGGAGCTACTCTCCTGAAAACACGAGTTTTCAACACTCAAACACTCACAGCTCTCTTCAAACTCAATTTTATGGGGAATAATGATACCATGACATCGCACAAGCTTTGTGCTTCATAACAGATACTAAACCCTTTTCAGGAAGTCGCCGACAGGCAAATATTTTTCCCAAAACTTTTCTTGTAAGCCTTTAGCAGTCAATCTACCCAAGTGGTCACTCTTTTACTAACTTAGGTCCAGTTTGAAGACATTGGTTCTCCTCGAGAGCATATTTGTGTACGTGAACAGTCAAATATGGACACTTCTGCAGTAGACTCTTCTGCTCTGAGGTGCGCCATGCACTCGTTTGTGGTTAGTAGTTGGAGAAGCACTAAAGTTATGCCTCTCACCTACGTATTGCGACGTTGACCTTTGCAGAATACGACCTTTCCCCCTTTCGGTCTGCCAAACACGACCACCTCGTTGGACTTTGTCCAACGGACTGTTGACCCAGTGGTCAAGCTCCTTTATACGCTCGCTTGTATTAAAACTGTTTTTCTATCTTGTTTCAGTTAGTTCCGCAATTTCCTGGATATCTTTTTCTTTCATACCTTTTTGTGTTATCGAATTATACGAGGGCACCTGTTGCACATCAGTAAGCTTAAAGTGTGAAATCTAGGAATGCCCTTGGTCTCGTATTGAATAAGATTATTGACAACAGCATTTTGCCTTTCACTGGAATATTTTAAGAGCTGTTCAAGTGTAGCGATGAAAAAGTTCATGCATGAAACTGACTGAATAGTTGGATAGATGGAAAATGCATTGTACGTGCATGTCCCTTTTTTCCACTTCTTTAGACCTCGTGGTCTATTCTCCTGCAGAATTGCACCCAATGAACTTTCAGATCGAACGAGTCGGTTCCGGAAGCAGCTGACAAGAACTGTTGGCAAAATTTCTTCACGGAATTCCGCTTGAAAACATACCTACATGAAAGCGGTCAAATTTCAAGCGGTTCAAATGATTCGGCAAGTTACCTTTCGGCAGCCGGTGTGAAGAGATTGGACGTTTCATGGTCAGAAGCTAGCGATTGCTCCACGATTATCTTTGATTCATAACAATATTTGTGCTTCTCTCTTGTTGACACAAACATCGCTTTCTTGGAAGATCATTCTTTTTTCGCAGTAGCATCTTGAGCCTTCTGTCTCGTTTACTTGAGGTTCTCTGGTTAATTCGGTTTCTGGCAAGCTTTACATATGCATGCTACAGGGGGGGGGGAAAAAAAGAGTCACTTTGCCCATGGCGCACATCATCAAAGTTTCTGTCGCAAAGGATGCCGCTGTTATTGGGAGTTATACGGCGAAATATTCCTTAGATGTCCCCCATAAGCAGAATCAGGCCCACCTTCGCTGCCTTCACCGTCTCCAGAATATGACGTCATCTGTCATCACCGTCGAGCTCAAGGAGGCCTACCATAATCGCTCCATTCTGAAGCTGCTACATAATTTCTTCAATCGGATAACTGGTGAATGGCTTCTTAGGACACTAGCTCTGACTATGCAAAATGGCTTTTGACCAGCGTTTCAGAGACGTCGTAATCGTCTATGGTTTCTCGACGACCCCGTTAGCTCGTACCGTGCACCAAGTTTCCGTGGGAAAATCTCCTGATGTCGTTGGTGTGTAGAAAGCCCCAATGTAACTTTTTTGGTAGAATAGAATGTGCTCTTCAATACGCAATTAAGCTCATTCAGTTTGGTTCTGGTAAAGTGTAATTAATTTTGCTTTGAATGTGAATGAAAGTGACTTTTTTTTGCCCCCCCCCCTGTATGAACAAGACCTTGGTCTTCTCTCTGCTTTCAGAGTGCCCGTGGACATCAAATATGTACGTATTCAAACCACTACCTGATGTGACTGAACAAGAAAGGTCTTTCAGGACATGGAGCGCTTTTTCGAAATGGTTTTCTGCATGTTGTAGGGGCTCATGCGAGGAACACAGAACCATGATCCATTTTTCCTGAACGCCTCCAGGAATGTCAAAACAGTGTGAGGAAATGGTCCAGAGTTCGATCCCCGGTGATGACTAATTTTGCAATAGGTCGCGCCAAATGGTCGTAAGCGTCGAGATTGGATGTCATTGTCGTAGTTTGCGGCAATTTGGAGGCAGCCAACATAAATTGCAAAAATTTGTCATCACTGGAGGATCGAACTTGGACCATTTCTTCCCCGCTGTTTTGACATTCCTGGAGGCGTTCAGGAAAAATGGATCATGGTTCTGTGTTCTCGCATGAGCATCTTACAATATGCAGAAACCAATTTCGAAAAAAAAAAACACTCCATGTCCTGAAAAACCCTCCTTGTTCTCCTTGTTAGAACACTCAGTTGAACACTTTTCTCGATTGTTCTGGCTGGTCTCACATAGGTTTTGTTAGATTAACTCGTCGTCTGATACGTGCTCTTATATGTAGTGAGACAGTATATTTTTGCGCGACTATTGAAAAATTATCTTTAAACGAGGTGTAAGAAGTAAACGAGCGAGGTCGAAGGTTGAATCATGTCAAGTGAGTAGAAGCTAGATTGTAGAGAAATCCATGCACCCAACCCGAGTTCTCTCACAGGGGAGGTCTTTCAGGGCAGGCCGCGCTTTTTCAAACGGTTTCTTGCATATTGTAGGGACGCATGTAGGGAACACAAAACCATGTTTCATTTTCGCTGAACGGTTTTAGCAGTACCAAAAAAGAAGCATAAGGTACTGTTAATGGTTCGATCCCCCGTGGCGACTAAATTTTGCATTTGGGTTGGCGCCTACGGTTGGTGCCAAATCGCGCTAAATGTCAAAATCAGATGTCATATTCATCGTCAGGACCATTTTGAAGCCAAAAGTGCCGCCAACCTTGATGCAAAATTTAGTCGCCGGGGGATCGAACCATTGAGGGTATATTCACCACTTTTTTGGTACTATTAAAACATTCAGCGAAAACGAAACATGGTTTTGTGGTCCATACATGCGTCCCTACAATATGCAAGAACCGTTTCGAAAAAGCGCGGCTTGCCCTGAAAGACCCTCCTTATAGGGGTCTCCTGAGACCTGAAACAGTCTCCATCTTAACTTGGTGATATTTGTCGTCGTCGAGGAAGACTCGTGCTGTGAATGATTTCTGCTCAGCAATTCTTCGATTAAAGTTGCTCTCCACCATAAGAAGATTGCCACCTCCTTATTTTCTAATTTCGTTGCCTTGTGTTTCTGCTTGAATCATCACAGAAATTGATTACCATATTTTTTCCGACTTGATATGAGTATGAGCCTTTGTTGTTGAGTCGCTTGTCTCTGTTGGGTCAGAAAAATAACTCTTTTAATCGGGCAAGAAGTGAAAATGAGGCCTCGAACGAATAACGAAGAGCTCTCTGAGCGAGTTTTACAAGACATTAAGAGTAATAAATGCATAACACCTTTGATTGCCCCATCTCTTCGTGAAGTTCATCGGGGCTACATTCTCTTTACTGACGTGATCTTCCTCCTGCAGTGGAAAATCTGTCAACCCTACCGCC